>JAAGNO010010082.1:21902-65463 GCA_033439905.1 Ceryle rudis | reverse complement strand
CCCTGGAGGTAGTTAAGAAACGGGTAGACCTGGTGCTTCAGGACATGCTCTAGTGGCAGGCATGTAGGGGGTTATTTCGTGTTTTTGAAGTCGTGTTTGATCAGGGTATTTACGTGGTTTTTTTTCATTATGGGTATGGTCGTACTCGGTGATCTAGGAGGTCCTTTCCAACCATGAATATTCTGTGATTCTTTGGACTATCTATTCACTGTCCTTAGTATTAGTCCCTTATGAGAAAGCACACACTTTTACCGTCCTGGTCTACCAAAACCCATCCTTTTACAGTGCAGCTGGAAGCTACTGTAGACCACTGGAGTTAGTCCTGCCAGTCTCTTTCCTCTCTATGTAATATTAGCCTAGTCATACACATGGTGCTGACAGCTGTTGCTAAGCAGGGCCTAAAAAGTAAGATAATTTCTCAGATATTTGTCTCAGATAGGTTTAGATTCTGCACATTCACAAGTGTGGGTGCAAAAAGGAAGAACAGAAAATGAAGATGAGAGAGGAGCATATACAACACTGATAGTGTGGCCTTGTATTGGCTGCGTAAGTTCTGCCAATTTTCCTCTGTGTCGCATGGAAGGATGTGATGGCAAGTAGCATGATGGTAAATATACTTGATCAAGTGTGGTAGACCACAAAGCTTTCATGCACAGTTAATACAAAATTTGGTTAACTGCCTGTTTTCTCCTCTTTCTCAGTACAGCAGTTGCTACTATGTGCCCTTACCACTGGGAGGACAGGGACAGGAGTAGGACTCTTCTAGGTATACACAGCTTCAGTTGTGCTCTGAGCAATTTGTTTTCAAACAAAATCATAAATGCCTGGAATTGTGGGGTTTGAGTTGTTTTGGCTTTGTCTGTCCTTTTTTTTTTTTTTTTTAATTCTATTTTCAATTACCTATGGAGTACCCTGTCAAGTAGCTGCACATACTTCATATCACATTGTTTCCTCCATTTCATCTAGTACCTAGAGCTTTGTAACTGTACACTGCACAAACCCAGACACTCACTTTTTGATGCTTAGCTTCATATCACCTAGAAAAAAATCTTTATTCAAATTGAGTGTCTAGCAGCCTCTGCTATTCCAGTGTGATTTTCACAAACAATGGAATTACTTCCATAATCATGTTCTTGGCTCTTGAAAATGTATCTGCTGCGTGTTTTTAGCACAAATTTACTTTCACCTAAAAGCAGTTTAAAATATTTTACTGATGAATAAAGATAATGATATGGTAGATTTTTAGAAAACAAAATTAACCTATTTCTAATTTAAATACTGCAGGCTTTTCTAAGAATGGATCTTTTTTTCATAATGTTGGGAAAACCTACCACTTTATGTAATGACAATTCAGCCACAACTGGTAAAACAATTAATAAATCCATTTCTTCATAGCATGCATCAGGAAACAAGCAACTCCAACCAGTTTGCTTGCTTGACTGAGTAGACAGTTTTAAAAATGACATTGGCATCTATGAGCACAGAATGACACCCAGATCCAGTGCCCTTCCAAACGCAATCTCTTCTTAGCAAACATGCCCCGTGATGAAGACCCACCTTATATCAAAATCACCAGACAAGTCACAGTACATCCCTAGCATTGTAATAAGGACTCTGTTTTGTTCTCTTTGTGTACACAACATTTCCCGGAGAGCAGAAGTGGTTTGGTTGTGAGTGCTTTCCAATTTGCACGGTAGGGAGGTTTGCTGAGGGAGGGGAAGAGATTAGGTTTGCTGTGAGCGCTGCTCTGTACTGTATGAAAGCAATGCTTTTGGCTGTGCCCTTGTGCATCACCCTCCTGCCTTCTGCCCCCACCCCCCTTATAGACCAGCTGCATACAGTTTTATTATCCAGCGAGGCTCATTGCCCAGGATGGTGATGCTAACACTGTATAAATAAGGCAATAATAGGTAGAATAAGCAGGCCGTGGGATAGAGAATGTCCTCACTCCCTTTAAAGAGCATCTATGGCTCTCACTTCATCTTCAGTCAGCAGGAAAACATCTCCCCTCCTGTTTCAATCTACTTCTGAACACACTGCATCGGTCAGGGGGAGTTTGGCCTCTTTAAGGGACAAAGAATGATAGAGAAGTGCCCATTCCTGAATCAATCTTTCTCTGTCGGAGGGTGCACAATGCAATCTGAGGCAAACTGGAGAAGCAGGAGGATAATTTTAGACAGCAGGCTCTCTGGGGTAATATATTTATCTATTTATCATTTTAGGCTTTGTTTATGAGGAAACATGCTGGCTATATCTGTAAATATTTTAAATGCTTCAGTTGGTGGTAGGCGTGGGAAGGGGATCCAAACAGGGATTCTGGGCATTTTCCTTGCTGTTCCTTCTGACTTGTCAGTTCAGAGCAATTGGTAACATAGCGACAAGCTGCAGCACTTCATTATCATCACAATCTGGTACCTTTTTAATATAGTATCTGACATTTCAGTCAGACAGAGAGATTTGTTCTTAAGCTGGCAGGAACTTTATGCCCTGCACTTGAGAACATCGCCTTGCTGGGTAGATGGACCAGGCAGAGCACACGCTGTCTGTATTTATCTAACTATGTCAAAGCATGGCATTCAGATGAAAGGCAAACATATAAAAATACATGGAAAATGGCATACGAGAACCAAGACATCCTTTGCGGTCTAGTAAAAACATTTCTTTGTTATGCAGTTCCCAGCAAGGGATCACACGAGTATCTTACTGGAGAGAAGAAAATCCAGAGCTCACCTCACCTCATCTTGGTAGCAGAGTTACCCCAAGCTACCTGCCCACTCAGGCAGGTTCTTTCGCTGCCTGTGCTGTGAGGCTTTAGGACTGGTGCAGCTACAAGGACACAGGGCTGTGACTGTGCTAGAGGCACAGACAGGAGTGTACTTTTGGGATTACAGTGCAGGGAAAAAGAGCTTGGGAAATTCTTGATTAAAGGAAGGATCTCCACACCTAAGCTTTTTCTTAGGTATATTAGAAATCTATGATGTTAGGCCTGTCTTTGCATGGCTTTGTGTGGCTCTTCTTTTCCACTCCACTTTGTTCTGCCTACTTGCCCTTATTGGGAACCAGCAATCAGAAATGGGAAAGTGGTATAATATCTATTGTTTATTTGAATCTCTGCATCTCACAACCTCTAAGTAATATCAAAACTTTAATAAAAACATCCTGTAGATGTTACTGATATTCATTTACCACATGGGTAAACTGAGGCAGAAGCATTTTCTGGCCATGTACAGGTATTCCTATCTCTAGTGTTCCTATCTCTACTAAATTTGTGTGTTAATGTGGACAAGATGCCATTCCACATGCACAAAAGTGATAGGATTTGGCTCCAGATAAGTAACATAGTTTCTAGATTAAAAAGGTCTGATTCTGTTGAATTTTGCTTTCCCACTTTAACACTGATGACAGGACTGATGTTGCCTGTTAACAGTCTGTTGAGATTTTGGTCAGTTGAGATTTTTGGTCTCAGCATGACTGAGAAGTCTGGCCTTTCCCATGTTAGATGCTGATCAGCAGAAGGACTGATGTGTCTACCCCAGAAGTAGCTGTACAGGAGTAATGTGTGAAATCCTCCTTTGCAGTGCATTCTGTGTTATCCAGATTGAAAGACTAGATAGGCTTTTGTGAATATTTAAGCAAAAATTATATCTTAAAAGAAACAAATCTTTGATCAAAGCCTGTAATCACCGTGTTTGATCTAAGCTGACTTAACAGTCAGAAGTAGAATAAGAAGGTAATTTTCAGTAGTCTTTGTTTTATCTTGGCTGGAATATTTTTCCTCAATAACTCATGTACTACAACATCCATAATCTTTCTTTTATTAAGGCTAGACTATCTGTTTTAAAGCTGTGTTTAAAATGCCATATAGGGCAACTCTAGGGGTTCTGTGAAATGAATTGTTTACAACATTTTTCTCCTTTATAATTCACTTAAACCACAGGCTGATTGTGAGAATAAAAGCCTATAGCCTTTAAGTTATACTGACACATTATATTTATAGCAGTGAAAAGAGAAAGGTAATACCTTTTTTTTTTTTTTTTTTAATCAGGGAGAAGTAAGCATGTAAAACAATCCTGATCTGATTTGTGTGCAGTAATCCACAACAGTGATTTAGGGGAAACTTCACAAAAGTGCCCCAGGAATTTAGGAGCATTGGTCTTAATTTTTAAAAAACTCCTGGACCTGTGACAGCATAATTTTCATAGCAAGTCAGTGAGACTTGGACTCTTAAGTCATTAAGGCCCTTTGAAAAACAGTTATTAAATTCTCAGGAATCTATTATTTTTCTTCTAAAACTCTCAGTTGAAATTCAGGGAATTTTTTCATGTATTAAACTGCCTAAATACCAATTCAAGTTTCCCTTGATCAGTCTTTCAGACTACTCAGTGGGTATATGTGGGAAATATGTAGGATTCTATGTTACATCAAAATACTTTGAATTTATTCAAGCTTTGATTACCTTTAAAATCAAGACAATGGAATTGTTATTTGCTGTTAAAAAAGGTCTGTCACATGCAGCAAAACTAACCTCTCTGCATATACTGTCTACTACTGCACAAGACCCTGTCTATCTCCAAAGGAGTTAATACATGTAAGCAGCTTGTGCACTGTGTGCCATGCTGAAGTGCTGTGCTGCTAAATGTTATGGGAGTCAGAGAGGGGATTAATCAAATATTTATACAATACAGAGTTACTGTATATGTTTTCCAGCACCATTGAGAATTCACATAAAAGATTCAAAATAGCCCAGGCGAGCAAGGCAGGGAGTTAATCCCCTCTCCTTCCTCCACCTTGTCTGATCTGGGGAGCAAAAGACAATGAAAAATTGGGTAACAAAGGCAGGATACTTGGCTAAGGAATCAGTCATCTTTTCAAAGACTAAATTAAGGTCTTCATGAGGAGATTATGCATTCCCAAACAAATCTGTGTCCAACATAATATCTGATTATCACTTTAAAGAGTCACTATTTTTGAAACATAATTTGAACAATAGCTGTGGTAATAGGAATTGACCTTATTCACTGCCCTTAGGACATAGGCATCATTGCAGGTATGTAGACGTTTGTGTTGCCAGAATCCTGTCTGATCACTCGAGTACATTAAAGCATGTGATATAGGCCAAGGCCAAGCAGTACTCTGAAGGTTAAGGCTTGCTTTTAACACAGCATAATATTTTACTGGCTTTGGAAATAGTAAATTTTATCACATCTGTCACATCATGCTGATCTGGTTGCTAAACAGTGTCATCATGCATTACATGGGAAAGACTGAACTTGCTCACTGAGGTTTGCTATTTATCTGTGAATGATGGAGTAATAAGATACTAAGAGAGGCTGCTGACCATGCATTAATTAATCCAACATACCTCTTGCCCAGTGGAGGGCTAGCAAACACCAATAGACAGCACTTGTAGTCTAAGAAGGGCATCACACAGTGAGAATGTAGCTTGGAATCATCCTGTTTCCAGTGTGTTGAACATGTTTATCAGTGATTGGAACTCACCAATGTGTTGGTGGTCTAATAAAGCTACAAGTCAGCTAGGAAGCATGCAGGACATATCAGACAGCAGGCAAATAAAAAGCCATTGAATTTATAGCTCACAGTTGATGGAGCTGCCAGACAGCTTGAGTCTGCTGTGCAAAACCAGGCTCCTAGCATTTATTACATTGCAATAACAGAATCTGGTTGGCAAATATCTTCAAAGGATATGAAACAAACACTCAAGGATTAAGAAGCTGAGTAACTTCAGTGTTAAAGATGTTTTCCATATTTTTGCTTGTTTGATATGAGGTGAAGGAGATTCCTCACTACTATAGCACTAGACTTTGTTGAGACCACTCTAGACTTTGCATCTCATTTTTTAACAGCTATTTCCCACAAGAAGTGTTTGCTGAGGCAGTCTGGAACTGAAAATAGTGCTGATATTAATGGATGAAAAGAATGGGATCTGAATAAGGAATTTGTTTAAATACGTTATATGGATGCCTCAGCTAAAAAGATTTCTGACAGTCCTGTGAAAGAAAGAAACAATTACCTACATTCTTTTCTGAGGAGCATTTTCTCCTTCTGAAGTCCCTATAATGAATCGCCATTCTTTCTTCCTCTCCCAAAAGAATTTGTTCATAATTGCTACCTTTGAAAAAGAACATGTTTGAAGGTTTCAATTTTCAACTTCCAGGCTAGGTCTTTTAGTAAGGAGGAAAAACAAATGAGCACAAGCCTGAAAGTTCTCAGGGATTTTAACAAAAATAAGAGTTAAAATAACAGAATAGGTCAATTCTCCATGAGGGTCTAAAACTATGCAAAAAGAGCCAGAGGTTTCCTATCAGAAAACTGCCTAATTGTGAAGCATTATACAGCTTCATAAAATAAAGGATGTCTGCCTCGCTCCAACTACTGATAATTTGTATTCTATAGGGGAAAAGACAAGACCTGTGCATCTCATAATTCGTTATCTGAGAAAATACACTCTGTCAGTTAAGGAAGGAAACTGCAGTAGGTCATTTTGGGTACCTTGCTGAGTCTATCATTGATTCACAGCACAGCAATGAGCAAGGAACTTGATCTCTTTGCAGTCCAGTCTATATAACTATTTAAAAGATGTAATGAAATCTACCTCACAAGGGATTTTTAAGCCTTGTTGTTTATAAGATACCAGGACAGGACCAATCACTAGAGGGATTTCAAAGTATAATTAGTATCCTAGGAGTACCAGAGAGTTTCATGCTTAGGTGATTCTTAAGCAATTAATTCTGTAGGCTATTTCAAAATGCCTAAATTCCCAAATTTCAGTCTATCAAACACCGCTGAGCTGTCCCAACCTGTGGTAGCACATAAAATAAAACAAAACAAAAGATAAAGTTATAAAGATGAGGACATGAATATAAGGAGAAAGAGAAAAGAGAAAGAGAAAGAGAGAAAGAGAGAGAAAGAGAAATGAAAAGAGAAAGAGAAAGAGAAAAAGAGAAAGAGAAAGAGAAAGAGAAAGAGAAAAGAGAAAAAAAGAGAAAGAAAAACCTGCAAACTCCCTTGTTTGGTTCTTCAAGCTATGTAGCGAGCAGTAAGCAAATGCCACATCATCCCAATTAGAAGTGATGAATCTGTTTTTCCTCTTGACTGTATTGCTGAGCTATTCCTTAATTTGTTCCAGGATGTTGATATCAGGAGTCTTCGATGTAAAGTAGGCATTTTTTAAAGTGTATCTGAATTAACTTGCCGTGAAGATGGTATTTTAAAATTTTCTATTATATGTAACTGAAATAGTATTATATTGGAATATATTCATCATTGCTGCTAATTACTGACCTAAGTAAAGCCAATGGATAAACTAAATACTCTCCTTTTGGGTTAAATTGAAGGAGCAATTAAACATTTGGGTAGCTAGGGATAGATGCAGCTTCACTCTAACGGGAGGTGCTGAGCAGTTCAAACATATGACTCAAGAGAGCACATGCCAGCACAGCTGTCACTAGTGGGTCTGGGGAGCCCAAAGTCATCCAACCCTTTGTAAATTTGCATTTGGTGGTTCAGCTGCTGTGGTGTTGGCCACTGCCAGAAGCACTGGGAAGCATAAGGCTGAGCAGAAGGTGAACAATAAAGATGAGTTAGTTCTTGGAGGCCTGGCTGCCAGGACTGACACTGGGGTACAAATAGTTTATGGAAGGTTGTGTGCATGTTTGTGCATGGCAGAAATGAGAGCAGCAAGTGTTAGTTGCAAAACCAGGGTTTTCTTTCTAAATAAAGACATTTTTTCCTGCTTGCTTTCTGGAAAATTTGATTTAAGACATGTTATAGGAAGTCAGTAGTAAACTCCATTTTAATCAGTTACTCCTCTTGCCAGTACTTGCATCTGAAAGTTTTAAAGCCCTGCAGCTTTATCTTATACAAGAGTTTCTTGCCCTTCCTGGGAAGATTTATTTTTAAAACTTTTCATCGGATAGAGGTTATGCTAATGTTGATATGAGTAATAGAGAAGCTGAACATTTATACTTTTTTTTTTCTCCTTTTCAGTTTAGGAACTTAGTAACCTATTAAGTCTTCTAGATAAAATGAAGCATGTCTAAATATATTCAAAGCACTCAGATGAATAAATGCAGGATTGTTATGAAAATACTTGCTTTTCAAAAGTAAAAAATATTCATATTCACATTTTCTGTAAGCCCTCTCTTAAAATGTTCCCACTACAATGGACCTAAGACTGATTTTCAAATAAAACTAATATATGGAGCAAGCATGATATTTACATCACCACTGAAGGCTTGTAGTTTCCTCTTACAGCTCTCACCGAGGGGTCTAAGGGCAGAGGATCTGTACAGGTCTTCAGTGAGAGAAAAATAGTTTTACACTGGAAACCTGTAATGAAAAAAAGAATAATTGTCTTAACTTTACAAGAAAAATGCCTCATATATGAGCTCTTGTGTGCTGATCCAAAATACTGGAAGATGAAGGAAACTAATAAGCCAGTCCCTGTTACTGCATGTATTAGGCTTCCTTTGTATTCCTGTAGCCTCTTTTCCCCTGTTCTTCTGTGTATATATTTTTTTTTCTTGGAATGCCATTGTTAGTATTTTATGCTGAAGTTTATGTTCTGCAAAATAAACCTCTTTCAATGTATGTTTGATTCTGTTCTACTAGAACAATAATTTATGTTCCTATGTTATTTAACACTCACCTACTCTTGCAGCATCACTTGTGTTCATTCCCCTCAGGTACCTAACTGCTCTCCTCCAGAAAGATGCAAATCAAATTTCTCTTGCATTTTATTAAAAGTGCTACAGTGTCTGTATCACATGGATCACCGTTATGAAAGGATTCATTATGAAGTGGATTCATCCTTATGAAGGTTGTCCTTCTTTTTTCTTTTTTCCCTCCTTCAGGGGCAACAGTGAATAAGCTATATATGAAGTCATTTTACTGCCAGTACCAAAGTAGCAGTTTTAAATCTTCAGAACCCCACTTTTTTGGTTTGGATTTAGGGTAGTCAACAACTGTGAGTTTGGATGAAGATTCAAGAAATAAGTGTATATGAATATGTTAGCAAAAGACCTAATATTAGTCAAAATAGTTAAACATAGAGAAGAGACAAAATATTAATGCTTTAAATGAATCACAGACCTTGCAGCTTCATCAGGTAAGGTACTTATGGGTACAATCTCCTTACTAAAATGAAACAATTGGATCTGTATAGAAAAGTAGAACAATTGTACTGCATCCTGTACTGCATACAGCAGCTATAGGAGGGAACTTCTTTGACCACAAAATGAAAATGCATGAGAGGGGAACCTGATTCCAACAGGCATCCTTCAAAAGGTCTGAATCTGTCAGCAGGCCACCTGCAACTCAGTTTGCAAAACTTTTTCAGATGTTTCTTTAAATGTGAGATTTATTATTTGAAAATGGATTTGTCAGATACTGCAGAAAGAGTCAGAGAACAGCGGTATTATCAGAATGGCTGGTCATCTTTCTGAACTCTGTGTTATCATAATTGCACCTTCTTGATCACTAAATGTCATGCTCAGGTGGCTTGGAATAAAGAGTAGATATTGTACTGATTTTCTGGGAGAGGGCTCATTTTCTTCATAGCAGCTCATGTGATGCTGTGTTTTGGATTTGTGGCCAAACCAGTACTGATAACACAAGTATGTTTTAGCTATTGCTGAGCAGTGCTTACACAGAGTCAAGACCTTCTTCATTTCTCATGCTGCCTTGCCAGTGAGTGGATGGGGCTGGGCGAGAAATTGGGAGAGCACACAGCTAGGATAGCTAACCCAAACTGACCAAAAGGCTATTCCATGCCATATGACACCACACTCAGTGATTAAGATAAGAGAAAGAGGGGACATACAGGTTATGGCATTTGTCTTCCCAAGTAACGATTACACGTGAGGAAGTCCTACTCTCCTGAAAATGTCTAAACACCTACCTGCTGATGGGAAGTAGTGAAAAAATTCCTTAGTTTGCTTTCCTTGCATGTGCCACTTTGCTTCACTTATTAAACTGTCTTTAATTCAACTCACAAGTTTTCTCACGATTGCTCTTCCTATTCTCTCCCTCATCCCAGTGGGTGGGGAGTGTGAGTGTGCAACTGTGTGGTGCTGAGCTGCTACCTTGGTTAAACCATCACAGGCTTCCTTTATTATTGTGATCGGTTTCTAAGCTAAAGGAGCAGTTTTATAAATTACATTCTCCCTGGCTATTTCCCATGACCTATCCTAGATAACAAGTAGTTTATCAGACAAGTTAACAGCACGACCTGTGTTTTGCAGTGATTATACAACAGCCATCAGTCTCTGCAGCTGTCATTTCCAGTCTTCATTGTAGATGGCTTGTATCATCTAAGTAGGCAGCTTTATATTGAGTGTTAGTCTCAAAAGGTGATCCATCAGCCTTGGAAAAGTGGCCATGACCTCATATGCTGTGATTTGCATCAACTTGAGACAATGAGTATATGGGGAAGGAAATTAAGGTCTTTGTTGCACAAGCTGTTTGTAAGCAGTGGCTCTGCAAATGTTTTGAAAAAAAAAAATAGGACCCATGAATTTCTGAGAACACACATTTGAGGAATTTTGGAGGAAAAATGCATGTAATTATCTTCTGGTTTTGAAAGGGAAAAAACCCCAGTGCAATGAAATAATTATTAGCAAATGATCTAAAATGTCAAGTGCTTTGGCTTCTATTAACTTGGGCTATTTACAAATGCAAGAGGAGTTAATTCTAAATATGCCTCTCTGAAATGCAGTCAGCACAGCAGATTCAAGAGCATTACAGTGGCAACTTAGTTCTGTCAGTTGCATAGCTGTGGTAGCAGAAGACAAAGCAGAAATGGGACTGTGCATAGCCACACAGTTTAAAACCTGTTGTTCCTGATGGTTTTTCAGTCCTTATGGCTGTTACTATGAATGTTGTATCAGCAGCCAGTAGAATATACAAAAGTCTACCTTCCTGAAGCAGAGTAGAGTCATTAGCATGATACAACTTCCTGAAATAAATGCAGATCCCATATTCCTGAACAGAGGTCTCCTGTTCCCTTCTTCAGGACAACTACCAGCAGTTACCAAGAAATCTGCAGCATTGTTGGAGGTGCTTTTCAGAAACTTTTCCTTTTGGGGAGGATCGAGATGGAATGTGTGATTGAAATGAAGGAGAGAGATCTGTAGGACAGAATTCCTATAATGCCATAGGACTCACTGGAAATATGGCAGATCTAGTTTCAAACCCCAAGGAGCTTGTGTATCTCTTGCGTTTTCTAACTTGCTTGCTTGTTTCTTGTGGAATCCTTGTAAAGGTCTTGGTTTCATCCTGATGTGTTGTAGGCTATACTGCTGTGATCACCCAAAGTTTCTTTGGTCAGGATAACTATTTTCCACATGCAGCTAAGTATAAATGTGTTTTATAAATAGAGTAAAGTGTTTATAAAATTTTTAGAACTATGAAGTGCTATGCTGGCATTTTATTAGATGTGGATTACATGATGTTGAAAGCTGAAAAAGGAGTGAAATTAGATCAAGCCCTGGAGGTAGAAGACAGGATTTGTTTCTCACTTGGCTGTGGTTTCTGGTCTTGGTATTTGTGGGTGAGTAAGAATAAGAAAGGTAAAATAAATTAAACTGAAAAAGGGAAGGGTCAGCTATGAAAAGTAAACTGAAAAGACCATGACAATGTTGGACAGGAGCCAGGTAGTGTCCACTGTGGTGAGTCTGAAGAATGAGAAGGAAACTTTTTCTTCCTTCTCTATTTATGTCTGTTCCTTCAAATGCTGCTGTGCCCAGCTGAAGTTGTTTCAATGACTACTACTGCTTGATTAATTCATACTTCCCCCAAACACTTTTAATGGAAAATCTAAGAAATTAGTAACAAATTTGACTGTTAGTTTAATGGAGATCCATGCTATCTTTTAAGATTCAGTTCTAATCCAAGAGTTTTAGAAAGTGACATTTTGGGCAAATGTCACTCAGCAGTTCATATTTCATGCAGTATTTAATATCTCTACTCAAAGGTTAGACCTACTGTTTAAAGCTAACTGTATTTCCCACTGTGTTGCAGTGCTGGGAATGGTGTGGAATTGTACTATTTCAGGGTTGGCAGTTGCTCACAGGGAAGCTACTCCTCTTTTGAAGAAATTCCCCCAAACCTCCCTACTTTTTCTATGAAGTGATATCTTCCAAGAGGCCAGTGTACTCCCTTCACCATACTGCCAGACAATGGTTGATAGTTTAGAGGAAAAATAAGCATTTGTGTTCCCTTTGTTGTCCAGATTAAGAATGAAAAAAAAGAATAGAAAGCGGCATATGACATGCAGAATGATGATGAGGCAGGTCAGCAATGCCCTTGATAAGAAACTTGCTAAAGGCAAAAAAACCCTATTAATAAGAATTTGTCATAATGCATCAAACAGAGACTCAATCAGGATAGAAATTTATCCAGGTGTAAAAGGAAAAAAAAAAATTTGAAAAATTAATTTTTGTTATTATGCTCCAGTTTTCAGTGTAGAGAGGTTTAAAGGATTCCTGCATTTGGGAGAACCTTTTCCAAAGTGAAATATCAGCAGAAGAGATATTTAGAACAAACTTACAGAATTAATAATACCTGCTAAAATTATTTACTGAAACACATATCTAACATATAAAGTAAGGCTTTGTATCATATGACAGAATGTTAAGCCAATTTTTAAGAGAGATTTCAGAAAAATGCAGCTCAATAAATCTCATTTCTACAATAGGAAAACTAGCAGACATTATAATAAAACATGAGTAGCTTCCTATCTGTAAGTACAAAACACTGGGGAAAAATTGACATGTTTGTCATGCATCACCGTTCTGTTAGATCCCTTGGAGCAGTCAAAAACCAAGGGATACAAGGGCCCTGGTAAATACAGCATTTCTGAATTTCAATTCAATTATTGAATTTCTGAAAAGCAACTGTAAAGGTAATTAAATGGTTTACCATCGATGTTTTCACTCAAGAATTTTTTTCTAGAGCTTGTGCTATTCCATGTATTCATAAATGATCTGAACAAAGAGGAAATTAATAAGGTGATAAAATTTGCCGCTGACACAGAATTAGTTATCATGGTAAAAATGAAATCTGCCTAAAGTTTTGCTGGACAATCTATAACACTGAGTTACAGAAATATGAAATGAGAAATGAAATTCAGTGTTAACGAATGCAGGTAATATACATGCACAGAAAAAAAAAAAAATATCCACATAAGGATATTGTTAGGGGAGGAAAAAAAACCTCATTAAACAGAATGCTTGGAAAATATCATAGTGCCATGGTGTAAAATATTAGCATTCCATATATTGAATATTTCATGTAGTTACTACAAGAAGGATATAGCAAGCATTAAAAAAGTGCAGAAAAGGACAAGTGTGATGTGATATGAAGAGAAGCTCAATAGGTTAGGACTTCTCAGGTTGGAAAGAAATGGCTGAAGAAAGATATGACACTCAAAAGCAGAAAAGCTAGGGGTGCTCTGATCTCTCTCCAAATTTAAACACTGAGAAGTTATTTTTCAAATATTACATTGGCAGTTTTGGAACTTATTTCTCTAGAATATTGTGGGTATTAGCATGTTCAGAAGTTAGACAAATTAATCAAAACCTGTAGCTACTCATTTCTCCAAACAAGGCAAATATTTAGGAAGCGCTACACTCTCCTTGCTTTGATGCCATGTTCTTCCCTATGCATCCCCAGTCAGAGGCAGAAAGCTGGGAGTGAAGAGCTGAGTCTAGATGTCATTCCTATCCACACCTGTCCCTGAATCCTCTTGTGGGAACTGTTTTCTGAGGAGGCTATAGAAATTCTGTACTGTTTCAGGTTAGGGACTGTAATTCAGGGCAGCCTACCTGCGTCCCATGTGAGACGTATAGGGTGAATCTTGGTTCTGTTATTTTGGTGTACAACAGTGCCAGGGATGTCTTAATGGAAATCTGGTAAGATCTTGCTGGAAGTTGCAGACTTCAAGTTCACCACAGCAGGACACTCTAGAAAACATGCCCTGAAAAAAACACATGAAACCAACCCCAATCAGTTATTTCCCATATTATAACATAAAGAAGGAGTTTTGGTGTTTCATTATAGACACAGTGATTCTTGCTACTGATGAGAAGTTTATCAATGCCAAAAGTAGGGAATGGGGGGGGCCAAAAAAATTTATTTCTCAGTTAAGCTACTCATTATTTATGAAAACAGTTCCCTGGTTAAGAAACGAGAACATCTCCTTGAAAAATTTCTACCAAGAAAACCTTTTTTTCATAGCCTAAGACTTTTGGAGGCTTACAAGGGTACTGAAGGCCTCCAATAATCCACTCCAAATCTCATTTCTCTTTGTCACCTTTGTGCCTTTGATCCTATCATGGTCCAGCTATTCATAATTAAACCTGTCAGTCAGGCAAATATCCTGACAAGTTCTGAGAGAAAAGGTAGCAGACATCGTGCTGAGGTGTTGCTAATGTGGGAACCATGGACGACAATTTCAAGCAGTGATTTTGTGACAAGCAGAGGAAAGAAGTTACCAAACTGTTAAGGACACTGGCTGGTTAACGGGACTAGCTGGAACTACAAACTGCATTTTACATTTTTAGTTTGAATTGAGGTCAATATAACTTTACCATTGTTGGTACTAACTAAAATTATTGCTAAGCTTCTCAAGGATTGCATCAGGAATAAAATTAAGTTTAAACATATGGGGGTAGGGCTGATAAGGATGGGGAAGGTAGGAAAGGCTTAAAAAGCTTGCCTTGCTATTTCCCATCTCATTTTTTCCATACAGAGATGACAGCCTTCACTGGTTTCATTCTGGCATCTTTTTGTTAGTGCTAAATTTGCTTTCTAAAAGCAGGCAGTAGCACCAGGAACACTGTCTTTGATTAGAGTAATTTTAAAGCTGAGCTCATTCTTAAGTAACTTGCTGAATCAGTGCCCAAGTTTTCAGCTCCTGTTCTCGACCTTCAAAAATATGTATAATTGAACTGTTGGTTTGATAAACCAAGCAGATCTCTCAGGGAAGCACGCATTTCTAGACTTGAGCTCTCTTTCCCTTAAAAACAAACAAACAAACAAAACGAACAAAACAAACAAACAAACAAACAAACACCAAAACCCAAAAAACCAACTCTTTGTTACAAACATATCTACATTACTTTTTTTTTTTTTTCTCCTTCTAAACAGTTGACTAGATTTTAAGCCATAAGCATTATCTAGTCTGACTTACCACTTCATCTGACTCACTGAATTTCATCCAGTCATTTCTGTTTTGAACCTAATAGCCTGTAAATGAACTAGAGCTTTTCTCCTGGGTAGATATGCAATCAAGGAAAATATTGATTTTAAATTTATAGTGTATTGCTTTCAAAACACCTCTATTTAAAAATCTAACAAAGCATCTTAAAATAGTCTCAGGATATCACACTGTCTGGAGAAAGAAATTTCTACAAAATAGTCATCTGACTATAAGGAGTGATGCAGGATATTATATTAGTGAAAAAACCTTCCAACTTTATATTCAGTTGTTGCTCCAAAATCCCTAGAATCATTTCTAAGGGAAGCAAACTTATCTTATTCCATATCTACTTAAATCTCAAAACTACATAATTGTATCTTATTTGCAATTGATATGAGAATGCTGCTGTGTCGGCATCTTTAGCTTCATGAAACAAACAGTTCAAATTCTTGACTTGTTGGCATGCAAGGGACAGTTTTCTCATGTAATTCACCAGAGTAATTTCTGTGGAGGAGGAGAAAGATCCAGACCCAGGAATGGAACTAAAGTGGAGCTCTCCATTCATTTCTAAAAGACTCCTACTTCAGAAATGTTTGTGTTAAAGTACATAGGACCTACAATGCTGGAGTTATGAAAGAAAGGGCTGTCTTTGTAGGATCAAGTTGGTTTTTGTCATTGAAAAACAACATGGCACCAATCAGGATGAATTCACAAAGGTCATGTAAATCTCTTTTGGTAGTGGGATGCTATCTGTGAAGTTAGGTTACCCTAACTACCAACAGACTGAATGTACTAAAATTACTTCTGGGCATCAGCTAAATATAAAGAGATTCCTTTAAATCTTGTCACAGCCTGCACACAGGTGAGATAGGAGCTGCTACGCTCTCAATATACTGGTGTGGGCTTCTGGGAGAGGTGATTCTCCCAAGCAATCTGTTTCTGGATCTGTATTTTATCCATTGCATATTCAAAGTGATCATATCAGATCCCATCATCCACCCTACAGCATGCCTTTTGCTGTGAGTTGAATGAAACCCCAGTACACTGCTAGGTATCTTTTTATCATGGAGTTCACAAAGGCAAATTTTCTCTTCTGTCCAGCTCTAACACATGCAGAGGTTTCATGCTAGTTTGAAGGCAGAATTTGAAAGGCTCCTGGGCATAGAGGGGACATGCAAAAGGAAACAAGAGGTGCTGAGGTGAGGTGTGAAACACGTTATCAGAGGTGGGGATGTTTCAACCGTGCCTGGAGTATCAGAAGTGTTAAAATGAAAACTGGAAGTGTATTGTTTACAGTGTGAAAGCCCAAACATAGGAGAGCACAGCTTATTTCAAAACTGTTTAAAGGAAGGCTGTGCAGTGTCAGCTTCTCTGTTTAGGCTCTAGAGGAATCTTAGCAAAGGTTTCTGTTTCATGCCAGAAATATTAAAAAGCTTGTCTCGATGGCTCGGCTCTACAGGAGAGCAGTCTTTGTTAGTGTAGCTCCCAGTGTTGTGCAGCTGCTTCCTACTAGTCTGGCTAGAAATGTCAGACCACATAAAGTTCTGAGAACAAAATAGCAGCAGACAGATTTTCTCTCATGTGACTTTTCAATAGAGGCATCATTACATTTAATGTTTCCATTCATATTGCCCACACTCAAAGCAGATAGCATACAATTTTATCCCAAGCACATCCTCTCAGTCATATTTTCCACTACAGTAAATGGAAGGACATACTGTATGCTTTGCATTTTATAACTGTCATTTTCTATCGTCTTCCACAACTCATCCTAAGAACTTGTTCATCCAAACAAGATGACAAGAAGACACAAAGTGTCTCACTTCTATCCCCCTCTGCTATATTTCTCCTTTCTTAGCAAAAATATAAATGAAAGAAATGCTTTTATAATGAAAAGAGTCTGAATGTTAAATAAGTTCCTCAGTTTAGCTACCATCTTTCTGAAGGACTTCTGATGGTTAAATAAGATTTTGCTTTATTTCTTTCATGATTCCTTTAACTAAATAAAGACAAATTATTCTGAAAATAATTTTATTTTCTTTTAAATTTTGTGGGTTTTTCAAAGAGCTGATTGCTTTTCATCAAGGCTGATTAATTCATATATTTCCCACCACTGGCTGCAAGAACACCTTTGTAGGTATCATTTCATTTATAAAAGAAATTTATAAAAAAACCCCGAACCAAACCAATCAAAACAAAAACAAAAAAACAACCAACCAAAACCAACCAAGCAACCAAAACCAAACCAAAACACCAAAACCAAACCAAACCAAACCAAAAAACCAACCAACCAAAAAGAAAAACCAAACCCCAAACCACCAAACCCTGCAAATTACAAAGTTCTTTTCAATATTGTTGTTTTAACTCTTCCCTGGATCATTTTGTTTAGGCAGCTTTTACTAGGTTCTTCAGAGCGTCACACTTAGTTTAATTAGAGCAAAGAAGAAATGTATCAGCCAATACACAAATCAATTACACGTACCAAGCTATTAGTCTAAGCATTCATATACACACAACCCCTAATAAGAAGCCCTGTGAATGTTTGAAGGCCAGGTAGCGGTCAAGAAGGATGCAAATGGGTCAGTCTCTGCTGGAAAAGACCGACCCCTAGTATTGCTATTTTCCTGTCCTTTGACTCCCTTTTTTGTCTTTTAGGATTCTGTGCACCAAGTCTCCATGTTGGTGTTTTTCCTCTTAAATGCTCAAGCTGCTATGAATTTACAGTTTAAGCTTCTTTATCTTGCATGACTCTCTGTACTTTCTCACATCTCTTTCTCACAATAAAACAATTTCATCTGACATTTATCCTCAGGTTTTGTAGCTGGGCTGAATTGGAGCTGAGCCTTGAGCCACAGATGTCTGCACCCCTTGTCAGAGCAATACAGGAAGAGGGTTGGAGTTAACATTGTCTTTGGATTGTCTGTGTTTATGTACATTGAAACAGAGATGAGCACAGTGGTTGATCCCACCAAGTTACTGTTTCAAGGCACCTGTAGATGCAAGAAAATATTGCATTGTTTTATACATCGTTCAAAGTACCAGCCAGCTTGCACTAACCAACATGCTTCCTCATCTGATTCAATTTTGTCTGTACCTTTGGAGCATGTGACTTTCCATTGAAACAGTGAGAGTACAAGTGATAACAGTATGCACATCCTCATGTCCTTTTTGTTGGCTCAGGAGTTTAGCTTCCTACACTACAGGGAATCTTGGGTAACTCACTTTCAAGATAACTCTCGGCAGGATCAAGGCCTTGCATGAAAAACTATGTTTGCCACAATGAATGGTTTCAAACAAAATACAAACCCACCAGACAGTAAGTGGTTAGTCAGGATGGTATCTGATGTCAGAACATTTCCATGGAAAAAAAGCTGAACCGCAATTAATATGTTCTATGGAAATCATTAGATTTTTTTTTTTTTTTTTTTTTTTTTGCTTCTCACTGATTGGTTTTCTTCGTCTTGTTTTAATTATACTGAAACTATTTATGTGAATTAAAAGAGAAACAAAATTAGAAAAACTGGGAGGGGAGAACACTATACAAAAAAAAAATAAAAATACCAGTGTCTTCTAAACAGCTAAAGGGGTTTGAAGGTGCTGAACAGAGCAAAAAGGAGCCCCATGTTATAAATTATGTTGGGCAGTGATTTGGAACAGAGAGCATGCTTAATCCTGTGAGAGTGCAATACCTTGCATGATGTACAAGTGCCTCACAGACAGAAATTATTATCACCATTTATAAAATAGATGACCATATCTACGTAACAGGGTTCATTACTAGATAATACCTTATCTGACCTGAAAAATTAAATTGTACAATAGCAGCACAATAGCTCCCTTGACAATAGAGCAACACAGCTGTTAAACTGAAACTAGTGTCTGCAAAGACATTTAGAGCCCTCCAAAATGCAATATATCTATCCTGTGCTCACAAGCCCACTGGTTTGTAGAATTCACTGTTTGTTATTATCTGTGTATGTGAGAAATTATTTTTTCTCATTCAGATTGTTGCAGCTTTTCTTATACTTGATTCCACTAGAAATCCACTTCAAAAATCCTGGGCTTTTGGAGCAGTGCAGGTGCCAGAGGACTCACAAACACTCTTAGAGGGATGCTGAACTAATATTGGATTTACCTATTAAAGAAAAGAATGTCTGAGAAGCCACTCTCTTTGGTCACTTCAGACTCTTCCGAGGGCATCTTCAGGGAGCTTTTGAAGATGTGCTGACTCTCATGCTAAGCCCATAAGCCATATTCTGTTGGCTGTAGCTTTTCCAATTTGTGAATGCCTTTGACCATATTAGAGGAATTTGAGAAGAGCTTATTAGAAATCCTTATTCAGAACCCAGTAGCTTAACTGCTAGCTATTATTCTGCACTGATGTTTTTTCTAATGTCAATTTCAATGATTTTAATTTCAGAAAAATCATCTCAATAGCACATTGGGAGAAGGAATAATACATGGAACAGTTTGGAGGCTACTGGCTCAACAAATATAATTTCTGCCATGCCCATATATTCTGCTGATTTTTTTTTACAAGTATTAGTCTTTTTTTCCTTTCTTCTTCTTTTCTTTTCTTTTTTTTTTTAAAGGAAGAATAGGTAAAGGTGAATATTATTTTGTGCTGACTCAAAGCCTTATCTTCCTCTACAACATTTAAGAATTCTTGCTACTTAGTATTTCCTGAGGTTGGAAATTTACCATGACACCACTACTGGTATTCTAATATGTCCCAATGTCTTTTGGTTGATACCATTTAGGAGCTGGGGGATGGCAACAGTCAAGCCTTTGAAATGCCAATATGTTCAACTGAGATCACTCTTTGGTCCATAACCCTCTTCTTTTCACCATACTGAGTGCCAGTATTTGTGCCTTGACAACTGTTTTAAAATAAATGTTATGCAAAAGAAGTTATTAAATTCTATACCAAGGACTTATATTATAAATAAAAATATTCTTAGACACTATACTTCATCCCAGATTCCTTCTGGTTAAATTTATTCGTGGAACTCATCAGCAGTGTGACTTTAAATTGCTTCTCTTTAGTCAATGCAAAGAGAGAGGTGCCTGAAAAAGACTGATTCAGTCCACCAAGGCACTAAAGCTCTACACAGCTTTGAAACAAAATCGTTGTTTAAATGTCTAAAATTACATGATGCTAAACCAAGCTTTGTTGGTCATATAGACTTCTCTGTATAAACAAAAACCCCAAGATTTTCTAGTTTTAAGATCACTTAAAGTTGAGTAAGGAGAGGTAAGCTTAGCTTCACCAAAAGTTTCTTGGCCAGTGCAACACTGGCATAGCAGAAAGAATTGGCAGAGGAACAATTTTTTCTTAGGACCAGAGGTCCACATTACAACAGAAAAATCAAAATCTGTTTCAAAGCACCCTATGTAGAACTAGAATTCAAGTCAGGGAGGAAAAAATCAAACAGAAGAAAGAGATCTGCAAAATTTGCATGGGAGGGGAACTATTTCTTGTGAATTTTCAGCAACAAAACCATGAGGTAAATATGTATATACTTAGAGTCATATTGTTATGCTGGAAAGTACTAATGGTTGACATCATACATGGACCTAATGAATATCTAGTGAACTGTTAAATACTGCAAAATTAATATAAAAATGCTAATGTCTAATTTCTAAGGAAATTATGGTTAAAACATCCTATAGCTTTTCTAGTTCCATGTGTAATTTGTGCTTTTTAATGTTTTTACTTCCAGGAGCCTATCAAGAACTATGTTGGAAGTGTGAGGTCTATAAATGTATCATCTGCAGTAATTTTATGCCTTTACAACATTCGTTTCACTATAAATATTAGGCATATGTTCCTGATCCACCATTTTTTTTTCCTACAAATGGGCTTTGGGAATCCCAAGACTTTTTCTTGTAGCTTGACAAATAGAAAGAAGTTAAATATGCTGAAAATTATCCTTAGTTTTTTCCTTTTACACTTCATGTGAAACAGAGGGACTGGATCCTCATCTTGTGCCTAAAACATTTATTTCACAGATACCTTTAAACGTCTTCATCCATATGCTGTCTTCTCTTTGCACAAGAAACAGAACAATAAAAAGAAGGTATAAACCTAGCTCAGGTTTTGGATCACAAGCCTTGAGCTGACCATGTGAGAGAGGAGGAAAAGGCCATATGGATTCCTTCTTCTTCTGCCAGTTACAGGGTTCATAGAAGCTATGGGCTCATGCTCAACCTTCAGCTGTGCACCATGAGAAGATACTGAATCAAAAAATTGGATGGGGATGAGAAAACAGTGCCATCTGCCACGGGACAGTATTGCAGTTGCTATTGCCTTTTGTGGATAATCACTAAACTTTTGTTATAGGTAAGTATCAGCTATTGTATATGGAAATTCTTTGTTTCTAGTCTCTCCTTTCTTTTGATGCTAAATAACATTATGTGTATTAACAGACACTATTAAATATCTGCTAGTATTTACTAGATACAGAAAGCATTCACAAAGATCAGGGTTGATGATTGCTACACCGAGCTGCTCACTGGTGTTTCTAGAAGGTCCTTCTACCCAATTTTCATCCTGTTTCCTGACTACTTCAAATGCCTCTTTGTGCTCTATCTAGCCATGGCTATGACCCGAGTTTATAGCATTCAGAGATAAATTAATGAGGGAGAATATAATCAACAACTCAGGAAAGGAAGGAATATAAAAGATACCAGTAGGATCAGTGAGAAAGAATCCAATATTGTCCTAGGCTATATATCTGAAACTCATGCATCATTGAAGACAGTACACTGGAAAGATAGTATTGTAAAAGTTGGTATCGATTGTAACAGGGACCATTATAAGGGTCCATGGTAAGAGTACTGATAAAACTTACTGCTAACTTGACTAAATGTCAGGTGCAATCCAGAGACCCAGGAGCTGACTGTGTTGTAGGTGATGAATCAACTGCATTCCTTGGAGAGATGCAAACTTTGGAAGAATCCATTTCCTTATAAGATTGGAAGATGTGAGGTGTATATAACTGGGGTCTATTTTGACAGCTTTCATGTCTCCTCTACTGTCCATGCTGAGAGGCTTTCCTATCAGAGGTTTCTGTTTCCTTGGCCAGACATTGATCAAAACACCAAAGAGTTTGTAAATTTCCTGAAAGTCTGTGTGAACACGCAAGCCTTATGACCTATTTTCTGAGGTTCTTCAGCAAAATACCCTTTTTTCCTTGTTTGTTAGAGTCTCTCCTAACCAGTTTTCTCCCTGTGAAACATAAATACCTATGTAAATCTCATAGATGAAGAAGAGAGTTCAAATTAAAGGTACTTTTTCTATTGAGCAATCAGACTGGAAAATAACTTTTGTCACATTCTAGGTCACATTCATATTAATGCTCCCACAGCTTTTAATAAGGTGTTGAATAAAAAGTGTTCTACACAAACAAGAAGGAAATCATCTCTCCCTCTTCTGTTGTCTATGGTCCTGTAAATAAAGATTCCTTAGCTTCTACTTAGCTAGACGGTCTCCACTATAGGGTTATTAAAGGCCTGATGCAGGATTTTGATTTGTCCTTGCTGAAATTCTTGAAGTTCCCTTTGACCTCTGTCTCCAGTTTGTGAACACCCCTCAAAATGACATCCCTACTCTCCAGCATATCAACCACTCTCCCAATTTGCTTTTGTTTGCCAGCTTGTTGGGTGGGTATTCAATGCTGCCAGTAATTAATGAAGAATCTGAACACTATCAGTTTCAGTATCAACGACTAAGTAGTGCTATTAGCACCCATCTTTGAACATCTGACCTCTAGTCCTTCAGGCTAACAATCCATCAATTTTTCCATTCACTTTATACATCACCTATCCAAAACATATCTCTTCAACTTAGCAACATGGAATATCATGACAAGAATCTTACTGGAGTCAAGGTAAACATCGTCTGCTGTTCTGTCTCTTTGTCCATAGGTCAAGTTATCTTCTCATGGAAAACAAATCAAGTTGATCTGTTGTGCTTTTTATTGCTAAATTCAACCTGGCTGATCCCAGTCACCTTCTTGTACTTCATGTGCTTGAAAATGGTTTCCACATGGTTTTACTCCAATGTCTTCCCAAACCTGAGGTTTGATTCACCAACCTGTAGTTGCCCAGATTCTCCTTCTTGCTTTCCCTTTTGTATATCTCTTTTCCTCAGAGTGAGGGTAGATGCTCCAAACTCAATTACACAACTTCCCTTTTCCTTTCCACCCACATAGAGTTGAATCAGACTCACTCTTCATTCAACAGACCTTTAACTTATAGTAAAAAAAATGTTCATTCTTGTGGACCTGTGTTCATAGCAGTGGTTCCGTGACATCCTGATGACAGAGAAGGCTAAAGTGATAAATAGCAGAGGGCTGGTTTGGGATTTGGCCTCTATTTGTGTGTAATAATTCCAGTGAACCTTATTGCAAGGGCTGGTTTAGGGTCCCAGCTGACTTCCTTAGCTGTGGATTTTTTTTCTATTATCACGCACAGTATTTGGTGGATATGAGAAACCTTTGGTTCAGCTACAGTAAGATCCACCCTTTCTCACCTGCTTATAAGAAGACTGCCTTAAATTTCCATAGGTGTCTATACAGAAAATTAATTCCATGGTACCCTCCAAGTTTCAAAGCATTAGGTATTTCAGTAAGCACAGTTGGTCCCATTAAACACGTTTGCACACACAGGTGTTAATTTCATTCTGTGAAATACCTTGTTACGCAAGAGATCAATTAAGGAGACTCTGTGTGCTGGAAAATCAATTAGGACTAATCAGTTTTATCCTACTAGTCTCAGAAAGCAGTTTACTTGTACTGTCAATGAAAGGAACCTGGGCATATAATTTAAATCTCTTACCTTATTCAGAAGTGGTTTAATCTTCGCATTTTCTTAGATGTACATTAAATATTTTGTTCTGTCACATCCCATCTTGCAAACAGTCATTCTGTTAGGAATTCAAAGTTTATTTCTGTTTCATGTAAACCTTCCTACTTTCTAACAACTTGCTTTACAGCAAAGGAAACAGCAACAATGCAAGACATCCCCAGATGTGTCTAAAAGTGGTATTTCAGAGCATCTTTCAGAATTCCCAAAACCAGGCTTTTTTTAGCTGCCTTTTCGTGTCGTATCTCGCAGTCTTCATCCACTTAGTTCAGACTGCTATTTGAGAAGCAGAATCTCTCTTTTACTTATAGTGAAGAATATTTGGTGCCCAAAGAGAAGCTTTAGCAGTTTTTGGTTCTCAAGCTGTTTCCATGGAAATTGATGCTGATCTAACCACAGCTAGTCGTGCTGCCCCAATACTTGCTGAACCTGCCACAGTAGCAGCTACTGCTTCCTTCCCATCTATATACAGAAGATAGTCCATCATGTGGTGGCCACTATGTCTTCCCTTTCTGCTGTGGGTTGGGTGGTCTCCAAGTGTGGCATCACTAGCTGGTCTGAGTCCTTCCAAAACCTCCACTGGGCAGAATTTCTCTTTGTTTCCAGTGTTTAGTGAGTGAACAAATTCCCTTTGTCTCCAGGGAAGTAGTAAAGTGGTGCAGAGTACTGTGCTTTATCAAGAAGGTATCTCAATGTCCCCTTTCATTCTCTGTATAAAGAATCTCATGCTCTGTAGGTCACTGTGGTGTGATGGGGAAGATCTCTTGTGTTTGTATTCCAGCCCACCTGTGCAGACTGGTTCCTGAAAATAGTCTTTAAGATGCCATAAAAATGGGACACAGCTTTCATTGCAGTCAATGTGTATATAGATTCTAGCTGATTAGTGGGAGTTTTTGAAATGTAACAAATGAAATGGGAACACAGGAACGAAGGTGAAGCCAGAAAAACACCAACACCCCCACCCCCTCAAAAGTCCTGGAAATAGCAGCACAATTTGTAATAATCACTTTCTAAGAGAAATGGCAAAACACATGAAAAAGCCCTACACTGTTACTATTAAAAAAAAAAAAAAAATAATATTTCTCTGTGAAAGAAATTACAGGTGTTTTCTATCTAAGGCCAGTGCAGGTTACTGAAAATACATTGATGTTTCATTTACATTTTAAGACCATGAAGTGTCAGGATGCTCTTTGTCTATTTGATTCATCTTTGCAAAGAAGGGAAAGAAGAGAGATGTGTTACATGCCTGGCATTTTTACAGCTCAGATTATACTTTTCCGCAGTGAAAAATCCAAACTACAAATTACATTTAACCAAATTGATTCCTGTGGCATATTGAGGCCAGGCAGCAAAAAGGAGGACCTCTCACAAACTTGGTCTGTATTTAAAAAGTCCTAGTCAAAAAAATAGTCTGGCAAAAGCCACTCGTGTAGAAATTAGACATGATTATGTGTCTTTGTGATGAGAAATAAATGATATCTCCACCTACATACTTGTCCTGAACTACAAAGTAGATCCTGTAATGACAGTGTTCAACCAGGCAGCTGTGGTAGCAGAAAATTCACCCTTGCAATGTAAGGTGTGATGATATGAGAGGACTGAAGAATTTATTCCTAAGTGCTGTTCTTCCTGGAAAAGATGGTACATCATCCACCGGGACAAGATGTTTTCAGGAAACAACATAGCAGCACATTCATGAAGAGTCTTAATAGCCAGAGGTACTGCCTCTGTGTTTTAATAACATAATCTTTGCTTGTTTGGAGGGAGTAGGAGGGTGGGGTTTTTATTTTTTCAGCTGTTACAACTTGCCCATAAAGATTGTCTTTGCTTATAAACAAAGGAGAAAAAGTCTGTTTGCCATCCTGAGTGTCCCAAATCCTAAAATCAAATTTAACTTAAGTTGTATCACAACCATTTTTAAGTTACATTTGTAAACCATACAGTTCATGGTGTCAAGACAATTTTCTTCCACTAAAGAAGGCCTACAAAGAAACAAAGTTGACAATGGAGAACATTTTTTAACAAAAGTTTAAGAATTTAAGCCTGGGTTCACCACAAGTAAGGCATTTATGTGCCTAAATTTAGAGCTTCAGTACTCTCCTGTTTCCTTTAATATCAGTGGAATGATAGAGACGTTTCCAGAGAGTGCATCAGGTGTGAATGGATATATAAACCTGACTTTATTACTGTTGAGAGAACTTAGCATTACTATGGTCCCAACATATGTTTCTCAACTAAATGCAATTGGGGCAAAGAAGAATTTGGCCTAACCAAAATTATACTTAAAAGACTAAAACTGTAATGAATTGATGGACTTTGCCTCTCACACAAATGAGTTCATATAATAGAAAGAATCTATGGCATGCTGTATACAATATAATACATATGTCACTTCTGGAATAACATGGTGTGCTGTGAATCAGCAGCTGAGAAGACAAACTGTAATGTACAGCTCTGTGTAAGTCCCCAATCGGGACAGGACTGCAAGGTATTTGAGGTACTGATAGACAATCATTAGAGAGAACTTTAGTATTAAGTATCCATGGAAAACAGCCATTCACAATTTAAATGAATGGAGAATAATTTCTTGAGAGGATGAAAATATAAGTTGTCTTGTCAATGACCTTTTATCCTATAGGTCAACTTCTTTAGTACAAAGAATAGATGCACAAATCACTAGTTCTGCAGACGTGATCCATATATATATGTAATGTTCTTGTCTTCTCCCTTGCACCTGCTGAACTGATTTGGAAAATATGAAAGAAAAAAAGAAAATGCTTTCCTAATAACAATTGCTTACAGATAATACAGCCATAGTTATGTTAAACGATTCTGAATGAAAATGCAATCCTTGCTATTAGAAATAAAAGAGAGATGAGAAAGATGTAGTCCATAGTATAGTATGGGTGTCCTGCTTTGAACTAGAACAGAACTAATACTGTACCAGTACCACTTCATCCAGTACCTCACATAGCTCCTGGCCACATTGGACAGTTTCACAAGGGAAAAAGTAACCATGCACAACAAGCAAACACCTCAGAGATCTCAAGAACAGAGCCAGTAACCTCTCCCAGTGTACTGCCTGCAACCAATTATCTCCCATTTTAATTAATTGAACACAACTGTGTTTTCTAATGTTCATGAAGAGAATAAAATCCCTTAGTTTCTGTTGCTGCTTTTATAGCACCACAGGATCACTGCCTTGGAAACTGTAGGGCATTACCATAAGTACAGCCCATCAGAAAAGCAGTTTTAGGTTCAAACTGCACTCAAAAGTACGTTTCAGGTCTCAGTGTAGCTTAGGAAAAAAGAATGTCCCCAATTTAGTGACTTCTTTTTTTTTTTTTTTTTTTTTTTAACAAGGCAAAAGAGCCCCCCAAGCACAGTGCAAGTTTGTGAGCTAGGAAGTTATGGAAAGCAATCACAGAGCAAATGTATCTGTTTCTCCTGCCTGTTTCAGTTCAGCTTGCCTTTAAGATCAGGGCTACAAGTCTTTGCTGTGCTTTGGGATACATCATCATCTACTATTTGGATTTAACATCTTTTTTACTTTAATCTATTTTAGTCTTACCACAGAAAGGATTATGGGAACTACATTTTATATGATTTATAAAAGTATTCCTCGTGTGCAATTATTTATTCTTTGAAATGTTAGCATTCACTTTTACCATTAGAGGGCTGTATTGTTTGTTACTTTTTCATCTGTTGCCTGTTGTATACCTGTTTGTATCTGTCAAAAGATACCTGTAATAACTTAACCATGATACATCCCACTTTCTTGCCTTTCAGCCAATAAATGGCATGTGTCTTCTTTGCTATCAATAACAAGACTACGATAGAAAGCAGTAAAGCAGTGGTTAACCTTAGAGGTTATTTCTGCTACTGCTGATGACTCAAGAAATGATTGGCTGACTTTCTCAGGTGGAAACAGATAAGAGAAGTCTTTTACAGTGAAATCTGAGAGGGAGGTATTGGAGAGAAAATGTGTCCTCATTGAAGTCAGGGAGGTAATATGCCGCTGAATTGGGTTCATGATTTCTCTTGCTTCTAACCTAATGCATTAAAAGTCAGCAAACTCCTACCACTGAGGAGGCTAAGATGACGCTTGACACATAACCACATCTCTCTGTATCTTCTCAGTTTAGGATTTATTACCACTCCCTCTGATACGTTTGGGGTACTGACTGTGAGTGTCAGATAACAGGGACAGTGAGAATGGGGAGAGGAGGAAGGAGGGGGTTGCAATACTTCCTACCTTCCATCAGGAGCAAATCATACTGTCTGCTTAGGAAGTCTTAGGTCCAAAGAGACCTGCAATGAATTCATACAGACAGATATTTTTTATAAATTAGAGTTATTTTTTATACAAACTAAAAGGGATATGGCTAAGTAATTGCATCAGATTTGGGTTGGTGGTTTGGGTTTTTTTTTTTGGTTGGTTGGTTGTTTTGTTTATTTGCTTAGGTTTGTTTTGTTTTGTTTGGTTGTTTTTTGTGTGTGTGTTTGTTGTTTGTTTGGTTTTTTTATGGCATCAGCTGTATTGTATTTTCTGACCATTAGGAAGAACAAATGCTTACACATTGTGACAGAGTTATCACTATCTGATAGAGGGAAACTTCTTGCACAGTGAACTTAGTGGAGATGTTAATTAGTTAGAAACTTCATATATACATATACAGATTAAGGTGAAACAGATAGCACTTGCCAAAGTTACCCAAGTAATGCAGTAGCAAATCAGCTCTGTGCAGCACCACGTGGTTATATCAAAAGACAAAATTCCTTTATATTTGCCATTATAGTGAGCTCACTGGGCTTTGTTAACTGACTTATCTCATGCATCCAGATAAGAAAATGTCTAACGTTTGACTGTCTATTCTTCTGAGCAGTCAGTAACAAAATAGCACTCCACTATACTGCTGGGCTTCAGGGGACATTTTCAAAGACACAATTGACACTCAGACAATAACTTTCATTATCTGGACTAGAAATTGTTCCACAGGTTAGGGACGTTAGGGGCTCTGACGCTATACATCTGCAGAAAATTCTATCAAAATGCCTTGTTAACCAGGGCACACACATGAAAGATTATCAAAACTTCATGAATAAGGCTACATTCTCAGTTCAGCAAATTTTTAAAGACATGGTTATGCCCCTTGATGTTCAATAAGGCAC
The DNA here is from genome assembly GCA_033439905.1 of Ceryle rudis. NCBI lineage: Eukaryota > Metazoa > Chordata > Aves > Coraciiformes > Cerylidae > Ceryle > Ceryle rudis. The sequence continues at coordinate 36,203 of JAAGNO010010082.1, read as the reverse complement.
TTTAGAAGCCATAAAGAGAGGCACAAATGTCTGACAAATTAGAAAAATCTAACCTTGATATTTCATATCATAATAAAATAAAATAATTATTTAATTAAATTAAATTTAAAAACTCAGTTGCTTAAACACAAATATGTTTCACATAGCCAGTAAAAAAGTTTGATCTTTAAAAGTGCTGCTCTTCTGGTTTTATATTCTAGTCAGGGCCCCTAACACATCTCTGCCCCAGACATTTGGAAAGGGAAAGTAACTGAGTATAGAAATGCCATAGTAGGCATATAGATCTCCACTGAAGGCTTTGAGAAAATGGCAGAAGAAAGGACACCAAGCTACCCATTGTCCTCTCTCCTTCCTAATATTAGATTACACAATAAGAAAAACAGCTTTCAGAAAGAGACACAAATTTAATTTACCTTCCTAAGATGCAGACCACAACGAGTCTACCGTGAGCCATGGTATTTATTTTTATGCACGCTAGCCACACAGTCACGGAGAAGTACAACAGGCAAACAAAACAAAATAATCAAGGAATGTCCCTTTTATTTTTTGCCTAAAGACAAATTTATTTTTAGTTTGATTTTGACTGACAACATATCAACATATGGATTAACTCCCTCTTGTTATTATTGGCAGGAATGCTAATGTGTCCTTTTAACACTTATTGTGTCACCATGTTACAGACTGTTTTAGAAAAAATGCTCATGAACAGCTGATGGAAAGATTCTGCCAGAATTCACGCACAAAAATTAATGTCGATTAGTTTGTTGTGACAAAAACCCTAATATTAATATTTCTAAACTACTAGTAAAAATCAAGAAGATTAATTTTTTTTAATCATGAACACTGTTGTCATCAGGAAAAGAAACCAAACCAGAATAAAAAACCTCTGTAAAATATTACTAAAATTATTCTAATAATTACATCTACCTTCTTGTATGTTTGCTTGTTTTATTCTATGGCCTTTACCTTTGAATTTCAGCCATAGTTCAGGATTCCAGTGTATCAAGTGGTAGGTAGGGGTGCTGTGGACAAATAAACCCGTTTTCTGCTCCGAGAGACAAGAATTACACTATATGACAAAACAGATGGACAGAGACAGATGGGAGGAGTAAAGGAAAGCAATGAGCCAACATTTGTGGATGTGCTTAGCTTCTGATCTCAGTATACCAAAAGCCCAGAAATCCCCGCTTTTGTGAGCACCACATCAAAGAAGAATGGTGGTTTTAAGCATTTGAAAGGGAATAACACAGAGTTCTACAGAGGACTGTAGGAAATAAAAGATAGTGGAGGTATCATGATGCCTGAATGTATGCAGTTCAGAATTTAACATGGATGTGATGAAAGTTGGCCTCAAATACCACCTGGAGGAGGGAACTGACAACTTGATACTGCAGTAAGACCTGAAGAGCTTGGAAAGTTAAAAATGTATTTTGTTTGATGCAATACGAAAGTGGAGAGCAACTGCAGATTGAGAAAGTCAAAGTGACGGACGAGGAAAATGACCTTAGCAGCAGCATTCTACATGCACACTGGCAGAGCAAAACTGCCTTTGACAGGAACGAACAACATGATGCCACAGCAACTGAATTGTGAGACGGCAAAGCTTTAAGAATTTAAATGGACAATAAAACTGTATTTCTGAAGTGCTCTGCAAGCTCCCACTACCACTAGAAAAGAATCTGCCATGTTTAAAATATACGTTTTACATGTCAATTTTAAAAAGCACTCCAAGTTAAATATTAAGCCTAAATTACAAACCTAAAATATAGACCGTTTGCATCTGCAATGGTGCAGAAAAGGGATGTCTCAGTGGTAAAAGACAAAGATGAATTTGTGAGGAAAAACATGCCAGAAAGCAGTTCTTTGTAGTGAAAGCAGAAAAAAAGGGAAGATAAAAAGATCGTGAGGAAGACAGGCTACAGAGTGAGGTCACTGGCACAAGTAAAGGAGCTAGGGAAAAGGCAGCCAAGAAACATCAGGTTTTAATAGGTAAATTGATTAGAAGAAGATGACAAAAGCAATACAAAGACACTCTGGTCAGGTTCCTCCTGGGAGACTGAGAGGACTATTTGTGGAACAAGTAAAATGCTGGCTGCAGTGTGGGTGAGTCTTGAAGAGAGTGACAAGATGATTGGTGGTTGGGGTGAGAAAATCCACTAAAATGGGAGAAGAGTTCTGAACTGGGGAACAAAGTCAGAAAAGATGTAGTAAAAGTTTTCTGGCATTTCTTTCATAAATGCTCTGAGTGCAGAAAGGAGATCCAGGGGCAAAGAGACTGGGGACAAACCAGGGTTCGATTCTAGTGTAGACTACAATGGGGCAGAAAAGAAAAGATTTAAATATGAAAGAAAGTGAAATCCTGACAACGATGTTAAAAGAGAAAGGAGAATAGAAGGGAAATCGGCAAGTGTGGGACCAAAGATGGATTATGGCAGGAGACCAGTAGATACCTACATGACCTTAGATGAGCTATTTGCTGAAGATGATTTTTAGTAAAAGGTACCTAGAAGAAAAATATACCTAGAGATTGCTAGTAACAAATATCAAGGGGTCATTGAATGGAATAGACACCTTCTAGAGTCCTTATGAACAAGACTCTTTCTGACAAGACACTACGCGAATATGACATAGTACACTTTTGCCTACAGGACAAGAAAGGGACTCAGTATAGTATGAAAGCCATGAGTCCAGAACTGCTGCAAAGGTCGAAAGTTAAGTTTAGAAAAACAATGAAACATTCATCAAGAGGCTAGTATTAAGAGAAATATGCATCAGGGAACAGAATAAAAGTTACTTTAGAAAAATGTAATTCTGTTCTGTTCAATTGCAGTCCACATATAACACACAGGAAAGGAATATTTTAAGATGAAATATCCAAGACTAACCTAAGCTGCACTAGTAAGTGTTTGTCATATTATTTCTGGATCTCACATTTATTGCTCAAGCGTTTATATTTGGAATGAAATGTGACTCAGAATGAATTTATAGCATTTGAGGTAGGTATAGAAGTGACTCAAAAGGGAGAGGACAGGGTAGGAAAACAGTGGTGCTCCAATTCCTTGGGGTGAGGGTGTGTGTCCATAACGACAGACTCTCACCTGTTGTATGTGGGATGAGGTGACAATCAGTATTTTCAGAAGCGAGGTCTACATTTTCTCAGGCCCCCAAATCTGGCCACTATCCTTCACGGCCTGGATGTTTTCAGAACCAATAGATGTCCATGATTATTTCATATTCTTCTAATATGTTTTCCAATGGAACTTGCCTGCATTCACAGTGACCTGCCATTGTTGTCCCCTATTACTTCCCCTTTTCTAATCCTGCATAATATATTTCACACCATTTTCTTGAAGCATCATATGGAATTTATGCAGGGCTCATAAATACTGGAGGTGAGAGGAAAACATAAGTGGATGTAGGTTTAAAAGATCTTGGTCTGACTGAAAATATTTCACAAATAGACATTTTCTTACAAGATTCTTTAGACAGAAAACATAATGCTTAAATCACTAATTTCTGGTCATTTTCAATGACAATGAGCAGGAGGCGCTGATGCTTATTTCTGAAATAATTTCTTCAGCCATTTGGTTAAAATTCCAGTGGCATCTGTTTCTCTGAGTGTTACAGCACTTAAAATATCTCATTCTCAATACCAATTGCAATTCTGCAGCCACACTTCACAGCCTGTCACCTAGGAAGGATCTGTCTTCCCCAGTGTTAGCTATGCACAGTTAAATGTTCAATCTTCAAACTGGTTTTCTAGAGTCTTTCTATAATTTCTGGACATAGAAATTATATGATACCTTCCAACCTCTCCTGTGGCACAGAAATTTGAGATTAATATTACGTTATACTTGCATGTTTAACTTCATAAAAGAATACCAAAAGTTTTGCTCTAGGACTTCTGTAATCCATAGACAATGTAAGACTAGTACAATGCAAGCAGTATACCACAGAGAGAGCAGAAATAGGTTTTGGGTTTATTTTATGAAAGCGTGCAATTACAATTAACTACACTTTAGAGGTATCTTGATTAAACAAATAGTGATTTGAAAATCCCCCAAAATGAATTTTAGTGTTGCAGTCTTCTTAAAATTTAAAAAAAAATTATAGAGATTCATCTGCAAGTCAGTGTACAAACACTGAAAAAAGTTGTCAGTCCTCAGAGTTACTGTAAGAAGAAATTAATGAATATTTATGAGTTACCTGTATTATAAAATCCTAAGGACTACAAAAGAGCAAACACATTTTCTTGTAGGTAATGGAATATTTTCAGTGCAAATAGCTGTGAAAAAAAAACCCAGAAAATTAACCAGACGAGAAATTTGGATTTCTCTCAGTTCAAAGCTCCAAGCCTCAGAAAAGAAGAGTTCATGTTAATTAACAGATAATTATTTTATAATGAAAACTAGCTTATAATAAAAGATGCGTTCCCCCAAGCTTGTGAACTTTAACTGAAGTTTTGCTTTACATACAAGTAGTATGAAAACCCCTCTCAATTTGCTGTCTGGTAGTGACTGATAACAAATGAATCAAGGAATGTTTAAAGCAGCATAAGAAGCATGGAGATGACCATGCACTACTGCTCTCCTCAGTGACCTTTCCCCCTCTGAAACAAACAAAAAGTACTACAACCAATAGAAGGAGAAACAAATAATAATGTGTACCGATCTAGCAGTCAGAAGACTGAAAGCATGGAGTATGAATAGCAATGAGGATCCTGTCACCCAGCATTTCTGCAGGTTTAACCTGCAGGCCTAGAGTTTAAACACTGGAACTGCAAAGTTAGGTTTCTGAAGTCTGTAGTCACATGCCTCCTTGATTCTCCTAAGCACTCAAAAGACAGCAGCTGCTGCTGAAATGCATGCCTACAAAAGCAACATTTGCATAGTTGTTATTCAGGCATCCCCTGTCCCAGTGCCAAGTTCTCAGCTACACTGGGAGTGACTTTGAAGCCCACGGTAGCAGTGGCCATTCAGAAGTTTTGTAAATCAGATCAACGCTTAAATATAGTCCTTAAAGTCAAATTCAAAGCTGCAGGTTCCAATGAGTGTTGTGTGGCAACACAGACAGGGAAAATGCTCAGCTCTGAGGAAATATTCATAGCCCGTAGGGACTCCAACTACAGAGCCACTGTGCCAAACTGTGCAGTCCCTGTCACTGATCTTGGGGAGGAAGAAAAGTAGAGATATGACATGGGGATAACTACAAAAAGAGGTTAGAAAGAAGGAAGTTTCACGAAGCAAACCCTAAACAATGAAAAGAAGATAGCAGTACATCTTAAATTCCTAATTAGATACTTTTGAAGCACATTAATTAACCACAGGTCAAGGGGAAATAATGTAAGGCCTTTGTCATGTGTCAGAGGGAATTTATTGGCTGAAGGAGTTGTTGCCAAAATGTTAAATGTCTAGACTCATATTTCCAAGGAAAGGATGAAAAACAGATAGTATAAATAAAGGGAAAAGATTTTTCATTCTGTTAAGAAAAATGAAAAATCAAGTGAATTGAAATGTCTTGGAACACAGAACTAATAGAAATTAGCAGACAAGATGGGAAAAATATTAGGTATATTCTAAAACTCTTCTTAAATTTGAGGCTGGAGAACAAAAAACCATGACATTAATTAGGGAAAAGCCATCTAGGAGAGAATGGAGAAAACACAGTAAGGTACACAAACTTGTGTTATATATGCAAAACTTCATATATATATGAAATTTAGTATACAGGAGAATCAGTTTGAAGAACACTAAAGTGCTTTAAGAGAAAGATTATTAACAGGGTTTTTTTTGGATGGCAGGTAATCTTTCACTGCTTAGCATTAATTTAATTTAGAATTAAATAGAGATCTTCCTGAGTATCTAACAGATGAGTGACCTGCATAGATAAAGAGTTTGAAGTTCAAGCCATACTTTGAAGAGATCTGATTTGTACCCAGTAAGGCTATTCTTATTTAGATTAGGGGAAAAAAGTTTCTCATTTAAATTCTAAAATTTCATTCCAAGTCCCTTGAATAAGTTCTGTAAATGACCTTTTCAAATAGTTTTAATTATAAACTCAACAGCATAAACTCATTGTCTTTTTCTAAAATAAACCCAAACCAAAACGAAAACAAAACAAAAACCACAAAAAAAACCCCAAACACACATAGAAATTGTTTTCAATTTCAACCAGTTCTTCTAATTTGAGACATGGTATAGTCTTCTGTGTATTACATGAAACCTAAATCAAAGGTTGAATTCTATGCTTCTGGATAGAGCAGGCTGGTAGCCTGGACTCTAAATTAAGTAAGGTGAGCTATCTTTGCTTTTCTACCCTTTACAAAGTTGTAGGAGATGAAATGTTAATAGTAAAGTTCTTTTTTTAATTACAGAAGAGACAGAGGGAAGCCAGTTACTATCTTTTGAGAGCATCAATTTATTTATTTCAGTGCCTTAGAACACTGCACTTGTCCAAGGAATGCAAAAGGTCAATTCCATATGTGATTATGTTATATGATGGGGACAATCTGAATGTAATGCTTTCTGATGTGCTACGCTGAAAACACTGGTTCTGTGACGATAAATGCTCACTGTATTCATTTCATGTTGCTTTCCTGATTTCTACTTCAAGCAGCTTCTGGCTGCAGAAGTGACATAGATCTCTATCCATTACTAACTTGAAAATCTGATCTAAAGCTCTGTGAACCTGGAGGCTGTGCTCACTAAATTGGTATTAAAACCCATATGAGGAATTACATAATCGTTTAAAGAACATTTCATTTGCCGGTGACCTTTTCATCATTGGAACTAGTTGTTTGTTTGGCAATGATTTTTGGTAGAATAATCTTCAATACTTGCATGCACCCTTTATTTAGCAACAACACCTATTTTTATTTTTTTTTTCCACAACCCTGTCATATTAGAATATGCTATACCAGGTAGATGGCTTAATACAACCAATATCACTAAGACATATTGGATATGTTGTTAGTCAACTAAGAGAAGTTGTCTGTTGGTGCAGCTGATGATACACTAACAGTGGTGCGCAGTGACAGTAAAATTATTTACTTGTGAAACAGTCCCAGAAGCAATCTATTGGACAGCAGCTTCCAAACCTTAAAATTATATAGGCTCCCCTCAGGATTAAACCTGGATAAGAAAAGATCAGATGCAACATGTTTGGGTGAGCGTGTGAAACACTGGCTTGTGCCAGGATGTTTTCAATGCTTTACAAGTGGTTCTGCAAGTTGAGGGTTGTTTGTTTGGTTTTTTTTTTTCTTTTAGACGTGCGAAATAAGCAGTCAGAGGAAATTAAGCCTGCACCAGGCTGAATAGAGATTCTGAGCTTTGTGATATCTTGATTTCATCTCACATTGGTGTTTCCTCACCTTTGTCACCAAAAAAATAAAAAGCTTATTAAAATATTTGCTAATCTTATTTTACTTGAGATGCTACAACAACAGCAAGGAATACTTTATTCCTTCTGAAATTGCCTGAAGATCCCTGGCTACGGGATTGTCCTTGCCAGAGATGTCAGAATGAACCAAAACCCCAGCTACACTCAGAGTTCAGATCAAGACTTTTGTTACAGGAACCTTCTAGAGATAACAGATGATAAAGCAGAAAGGGGAAAAAATGGTTTCCAGCTGTAGTTTAACTTTTTTTATAATCCCGAGTTCTTTACAACAGAAATTACTGACGTACTGTAATGCAGTTACGTAGTAAAAAAAAAGACTCAATAACAGAGTTTTTTAGACAGTGTTGTGAAGGACAGCATATATTATGTTGCAGTTACACAAACAATGTTATTCTCTCCAAATATACAGGAATAATTGCTATGAATGCTTCTAGTAGTCAAAAAAAACCCAAACAAAAAAAAAAAACAACCCAAAAAACTATTCTAGTCATTCTCTCAGACATGCTAAGATATCCTTTGAAAAAGGGACATAGACACCAGTTATCAACCTGTGAATGAATCTGTAAAACCATATTGCAAGTGTGGAATTCCAATTTACATTGTTAAAATCCTCTTCTAGGTAATTTTATGATAGGGCTCTCCTCAGCAGAGAGTTAGGGAATTAAACAACTTTTGTGACTATTATTGCTCTAATCTGAATTTTTTGATCTGAAGGTTGAAATGAAAACTCCTTGGCCTTGGAGTCAAAAATTCTTTTGACTAATAACCTAATACAATGTTTTCAGACTTAAAAAGGATTTACTGACATTATCTTATTAATTATTTCACTACTTTTTCTTGGAAAGCCAAAAAAGAAAAATCTTTCCACATGGGAAGATAAAGTGTGCTGTTAAGGAGAAGGTACTTTTGAAATACTCTTTGAGAGTGGCTCCCGGCCTGCTTTTCTCTAAAAGACTTTCAATTAGATGAAAATAAATTAAATTACACAGAATTATCATAGAGGCTGGAATAGACCTTTGAGATCATCAAGTCCAGCCTAAGACCTGATACCACAACACCTAGCTAGAGCATGTCACTAAGTGCCACATCCAATCTTTCCTTAAACACCACAATGGATGGCAACTCCACCACCTCCCTGGACAGGCCATTCCAGTGTCTAATCACCCTTTCCCTGAGGAAGTGTTTCCTGATATCCAACCTAAACCTCCCCTGGCGCAGCCTCAGGCCATGCCCTCTCGTTCTGTCGTTGGTTGCCTGGGAGAAGAGTCCAGCCCCCACCTGTCTACAACTACCTTTCAGCATAATTAATAACACTTAGTCTATAGGTAGTGTGTACAGCTTTAAATAAATTGATTTCACTAACGCTATGTTACATACCTGTTGCAATCAATTCTGTATTGCTCAACTATTTATCAAGTCCCTTATCATAGGCTTCAGCTCAGTTCTATTAAAAAAAATAATATACTTGCAGTATTTAGATGAGAACTAATAAACTATCAAGATAAGCCTAAAAATCACTATTGTTATTAGACAGTAAAACATTACGATGTTATCAGAACTTCATTTACATTTTTTGCATTCATTTAGTAGTATTCAATTTATTTTTAAGATTGTTGGAGTTTTCACCTCTTTTACAAAGCATACTTTGTTCTTAACTAAGAATTATGTCGGGATTCATTTCAGAAAAGTCCATTTTTCCCTATTAAGGGAGAAATCTGTAATAATGTCTTGACACATGTCAGTCATTACTTGTGAGATCTGTCACATCATTGGCACAAGTCCCATACTTAGAAGCTCTTGTTGTGGAAAAAACACAATGTCCATTACCTATGGTAGGAAGTAATTTTTTTTTTTTTTTTTTTTTTTTTTTGAGAGGATTTTATACCTTGACATCTCTATTCTAAGAGAACAAGTCAAACACAAGCCGTTTTGATGCTTTCCTCAATGTCTGAAAACCTGCCAGCTATTTCTGATAGGATTTATTTTGCATAGAGGGAATAGGTGTTTTGCATTTGTTTGAACTATAAAAAGTAAGTGACTTGATACATTTTTTAACATGAAATAACCAAGGTGGTGAAGGCTGGAAAGAAAGAAAAAAAAAAAAAAACCAAACAAACAAGCCAGCAAAAATATTATAGCAATGCAGTAACCAAATTGGAGAATACATGAAGTCGCAAAGCTCATTTTCATAACAGAAGAACAAAAAGCAAGCAAAAATAAAAATGAATCTCTTCTCATACAAAACAATGCCATTTGATTGTAACTGATCTATATTTCAATGTGGCAACAGAACCTCTGCTGTAACAATAACCGAAATAAAAGAGAACATTGGAGACAAGTAAGTCACTTAGAAAATTAGTCCTCTCCCATTGTAAAGTGTTTTGCATTCTGCTTGGAATTCATTATGTGAAATGTCACTATTATTGCATAATCCTTCACAAGATAAAAACCATTTATTTCCATGTTTATGAAATGTTATTTTAATTTATTCTATTGCTTTCTTGCCAGCTTTTTATTTTCTTATGTCTGGAAAATTTCTTTTTCTCACTGCTGTCTTTCTGCTACCTATTTCGTTCAGTATTCCCTTCTTCCACTTAAACAGAGCAATAAGATTTACCAGGAAACAGGTGAAGTAGTCTTGGGGCTGTAAGTCTTGAGGTTATAATATCTCTAACTGGAACTATAAGGGACAAGACAAAATGTTTTCTGTCCATATCTGATGTTTTGTTAGTAGGTATCATTCAGTTCTGACTTCAGGACTTGATCTTGAAATAAAGCAGTTCAACATTCTGGAAACTAGGTATCTACTTTAGTATCTACTGTCTCTAGTGTACTAGCATCGTACACAGAGATGGAAAAAGAAATTGTTATCACCACTTGAACTTCAGACTTGAACACTGTATTCTACCTGCAAACCTGATATTTGTTTTCTCCCTTTTTATATTTCCAGAGCTTCACAGCTCTTTTTCCCATCCATTTTTACTGTAGTCATTCAATAAGTCATTTTCATCTCTATTTTCTTCTGACAATTTCTAGTGTAAGCCTATGAATCTCCAAGTGTAGGTTTGTCTTAACATTTAAATTAGCAAACTGGTGGTTTGATGAGATGCATGAGAAGAAAGGGTGATATGAGCATCTCACCAGACTAAACAAAGCTGATACTCCGTGAATTATGTTAGGCTTATTTCAAATTTAATAATAACATGTAATCAAAACTGTACTGGATTAATCTCCAAGAGACTATGTTGATTCTATTTGTAGACAGTTTATGCAAATATACTTTCTCCACTCATTTTTTTTTTCATACATTTCAATAAAAAGCTTGTGATAATCTAACCTCTGTTAAAGAATGCTATTTTTAATTGCCATCCCTATAAACCTATCTGGGATGGGAAAGGCAAGTGAGTTCTTATCAAGAAAGGCCAACCTCAGAAGAGAAGATCATGATTCAAAGTCACTTCATGTTGCTGCTTATGTTGGAGCCCTGGTCAAGTGGCTGTGCTGGCTCAGCAGGATTAAGCAGAAGTAATTCATTCCTTTAGGCTTTTAGGAATTAAGAGCATAGTCACTGTGTTCTGTCAGATATGCCTCTTTCTGGTTGCTTCTCTAAGGTGCCCTCACTTCAAAGAACAATTTGTTCAACTCCCTGTACATACATAGCTTCTGTGTGTCTTTGTCATTTATGCTCAAATGTGGGCTCTGTCTGACAACACCAACCTGTTCATGACACCTCTTCAATACAGTTTGTAGAAGGCAAAATTTCTGCATAAGCCAGCCCCTCCATAGGCACAAATATTCCTGCAAGGGCAGCCCCTTGGCTTTCCCTGGACTAAAGCCAAATCTGAGCTAACATATATTGTAGTCATAATAAGATTTTTACCTTGAATGAAAGCTTAGACTTATAAGTATGCTATTAGTATAGATAGAGCCAGAAGTGGTAGACTCACACCGCTTACACAGATTTACAAATTGAATAAGCAACTCCATTTACTGTGTGGTGAGCCTCTTAGAAAAAATATGTTTGAGACACATGATTCATGTAACATGCTGGTTGAAATTCTGACACAGTTAAATGCATTATGCAACTCTACAGAAACTTTAGGAGGAAAATCTCCAAATCTTGGCAAGCCAAATTCATGAAATTAGTTTTGAAACAAAAGTTCTTCTAGTCATCAATACTTTCATTATCTCTTATTCAAGATTAGATGCTTTGTTGCAGAAAAATCATTAGCAGAGTAAAACTTGTTTCCTGTTCTTGTCCAAAACTTAATGCAGTTGTTACTGCAACATATCCCTTAGAAAAGGAGATGACGTTAAAGGCCTTTCTAGCAGTTACCTCTGCTATTAGGTGAACTTTGCTCAATTTGTCGGCTGATCTGGTTTTCAGTGTCATCTACTTCACAAGTTGCTGACAAGCAGTTTCTGCCAGATGTACTTGGAATTGAAGCAGAAACATGAACTGCAACTGCAGCAGAGAGCTGGGAAAAAATAGTCTGAGATTTATTGTATATATATTTTATATATATGTGTAAATATATATCCAAAATCACAGTCTGACACAATGTGGTGAAAAACAATAGGCTCATCAACCATGCAGCACATGAAAGACAAACTATTTACTTCATGATTTTGAAATTCATCACCAATACATACCTTGAATCAAGCTGCTGTAAGGTTTTGTGAGCTTTACTGTTCCTGCTTGTGTTGTATGAGAGTCCCACAGTCTGTGCAAGTGAACTTCCAAGGCCAGATTTCCATTACTGAGTAAAGTGAGCCTATAGTCACAATTCTTAGGCATTTGCCACTTCATCAGACCACTGGATGGTCTGGACATGGTGCCTTTTATATTCTATACCAATTACCCATTTCTAAATCTCAGACAATTTTATAGTGCTAATGAGCCATAGGCTATTGATCTGGGGAGAGAAATGAGAAAGAAACAATCACAGAATCATGAAATCATAGAATGGTTTGGAAAGAATCTTAAGTATCAACTAGTTCCCGCCCCCCTGCCATGGGCAGAGACACCTCCCACTAGAGCAGGTTGCTCAAAGTCCCACCCAGCCTGACCTTGAACACTTTCAGGGATGAGGCATCCACAACTTCTCTGGGCAACTTGTTGCAGTATCTCACCACCCTTACTGTAAAGAATTTCTTCCTAATATCTAATCTAAAGCTACCCTTTAACAGTTTGAAATCATTACTTGTCCCATCACTGAATTCCCGGATAAAGAGTCCATCCCTATCTTTCCTATAGGTCCCCTTTAAGTACTGTAAGGCTGCAATAAGGTCTCCTCAGAGTCTTCTCTTTTCCAGGCTGCAGAACCCCAATTCTCTCAGCCTGCCCTCAATATGAAGAAATACAAAACACACAACCATCTAAACTATGTAGATGCAGGATCATCTATGAACCAGTTATATTCATTACTATTCAGATCAGTGGTTTTCATTAGGATTTCCCAGCCACAAAGGTGTTAATTTACAAATGCTCGGTTTCCCAGATGTAAGAGACCTAATTAAACAGCTACAGCTGAGATAAAGGCTTCAGTATAAACAGGGTCAACTGGTAATATAAGCCTTTTTGATTGAAAAGCTCCCAGTAAACAGCCTGTTAAGAAGCTGCTTTAGGTCCAGGGCTGGAAATCCCTAAGAGAAGAAATAAAAGGTATGTAGCCTGTACATAGTGAAGAGACTGGGCAGTGGGGGACAGAAGTGAGCCTAGGCACCTGAAAGAAAGGAAATAAAAGCACAGTAAACAGGATGTAGAAAGATGAGGTGGAAGAAAAGGAAATAAGTATGGCCCTTACCATGTGAGGTTTTGGGAATACACAACATGAAAAGAGAAAAGGAGCTTTACTGCAGGAAGGTTGAGAAGGCAGTCTGCAAAGGGAGACAGAAGGATGTGAAGGGATAGCAAGAGTCTGGCTATGCAGTAAATTAAACCAGCAGAAATGTCATGACCTAATCTAAGCTGGAACTGTGGAGAAGTGCAGAGTATTCCTGGGAGTAAGCAACTGCAAGTATAAAACTGGCTAAACTATCTAGGCTGCCCTTAAATCTGAAAAGGTAACTGAAATCATCTTTGGGGAATTCTCAGACACTTCTTACAGCTGGATATTTTTTAAAATTCTGGGATATGTCTCTTGGAGAGGCATTTTCATATGGAGAACATGTTCATTGAGAATTGTGAAGATTCCTATTGGTATTGCTTCAATTAACAGCTGAAATTTGTTGAGGTTCTAAAATGGCAAATCCTAGTAAAATAAAAACCCAAGACAAATGAAAGGCTTTAAAAAAAATTAACATTATTTGTTGTTCATGAGATCCTACTTACAGCAGAGGCAAACAAACAAACAAAATCAAGTCCACAGAGCACACGGAAACTGTTGTGCCATGTTGTGGAGTAGTAGCCCTAATTTAAAAATAACGTCTCTGAAAAGAATATTCTTATCCTGAATGTTTGGTATTTAAGCTACTAAAACTGTACTCAAGATAACAAGGGAAAAGAATATATCATTGATTGACAACTGTATGCTGATACTAAGCTAGGACTATCTGCTTGGTAAGAGGGCAGACATTTGTGAAATAAGATAGGTAGATATAGGTGGTTTGTTTCTGACATGTCAAAGTTAAATGGTTATGCCACCTCAGGAATTAGTGGAACAGTGTTTAATTTATGGGGTGGTTTTCAAGGGGAGGAGGTAAAGACAACCATAGAGGTTTGGGGTTTTTTTTGTTTTGGTTGGTTGGGTTTGGGTTTTTTTTTTTGCACATACTCCCTCTTCCCATGTCACTTTGAGTTTCTTAGTGTTTTACCACAATGAAATAGGTCCTACTGTTCGTAACTGCAATAGTCTTGATTTGCAAACTATTTATGTTTACTGGTATGTACACAGCAAAATG
>JAAGNO010010082.1:0-21802 GCA_033439905.1 Ceryle rudis | reverse complement strand
TAGGTCCTACTGTTCGTAACTGCAATAGTCTTGATTTGCAAACTATTTATGTTTACTGGTATGTACACAGCAAAATGAGAACTTCAATAAATTTTACTGACAAGTTATAGGCTATGGTAAAATTTATAAAGGTGCACAATTTGTTAACTAGGTTGTTGGTGGATTTTAAAGAGATCACCTAACCCATCAGTGAACAAGACCAAAGATGCATTAAACATGACTTAAGAAGTCTGGAAACATGGCTAGATTTTCATATTTTTCAAGTTAGAATAATTTTTATTCATATACTTACACTGACTTTTTGGTGTTGCAGTTCAGGAGGAGAAAAACATCAAACCATTCAGAATTATTGTCTTTACAGTAGAAACTAAATGTCAAGATCTGACTGTGATCAAAGTAAATCAATTTCTATTGTATTCCTGTTGTTCATGCTTTGCTAAGTGAATTTACTGCTTATAAAAGGTAACAGATTGACTGCCCTGTGAACAGAGGTCTTCTATTGATCTTCTGAATAAATGTGACAGTGTGAGATGCCAGATATTGTCTTGCTAATGTACCACTTTTCTGACCAGAGGGACACCACGAGGGATTGAACAGTTGTTCAGTTGCAGTCCCTAGTTTAATGGCCCAGGCACTCAGTAATCCTAGAGTCACTGTGGGTGCTGATGAATTTCTACCAGGAACATGAAAGAGACAATGCTTTTATTTCACCACAGGCTGCTGATCTATCACAAGACCTGAACTAATCAACAGAAATTAAAAATATATATATATGGATGTATTTGTATGTGTACATATATCTGCTCATTATTTTTTCATGTGTAGGTGTTCATTCTTCCCTTAGCCTCACTTTTAAAAGTGAAGAATGATACAACTATAAAATATCCACCTCAATGAAATAATCACCACATTTTCAGGTTAAAATGGATTTGTGAATTCTACCATAAAAATAACCTGTAGGTGAAAAGACATTTGGAGAGTAAATATGATTGAATTCACAACGGATTTCTCTGATTTGTTGCAATTCTATTGGATAAATATTTTTCATAGTAAGTTTTGCAGAGTTTGTGTTTTACCTGTGTAATAAAACTGCATAGAAAGATCAACTTTTATTCAGTTTTAAATGGAAGATGACTTCCCAGAAATAAGCTGGTGTTCTTAAAGCTTGTTATGGCCCTTCATCATTCAAAGTACTAACAATCTGAATCTTTAGAATTATGATTTTATGGATTTATCCCCCTGAGAGCTACCAGGGTAAAACTTAGTGTAATTTGTCAAAGCAAGACTTAATGTCACTTATTTCCACATTACTTAAAAGTGGGAATGTCACTTAGACTGAGAAATGCACTGAAAACCAGAGGTGTTTCAATAGTGAATTAGTACTGTTCCTCAGTTTCAGAAAAAAATAAATCAGTTTGCCAGTGTTGTGACCAAAACATCTTTATGAGTTGTATGAAGAGAAACAAAATTGAGTTTATAATGAAAGTTAGTTGCAAACATTGCATCTTCTAGATTAATTTTCTTCATCAGTAATCTTAATACATCAAGATGAGGAAAAGTGCTCAGTTTATGTAGGTTGCTGCAAGGACACTCACAAATTAGTCTTCTGCAAACTGCTGATCCTTGAAAGCCCTGTCCTGCTCTTAGCAGGCACCTCTCTTCCTATCACTGCATCCTTCTCAGAGTCCTGCAACTAGTCTCTTCTCACAAGTAATAAGACAGGAGGAAATGGCCTTAAGTTGCACCAGGGGAGGTTTTGGTTGGATATTATGAAAAAATTCTTCATTGAAAGGGTTATTAAGCACTGGAATGGGCTGCCAGGGAAGTAGTTGAATCACCATCCCTGGACGTGTTTAAATGTCATATAGATATAGTGCTTAAGGACATGGCTTAGCACTGGACTTGGTAGGGTTAGGTTAATGGTTGGACTCAATGAACTTGAAGGTCTTTTCCAACCTAAACAATTATATGATTCTGTGATTCTATGATAATTACAGACTAAAATAATATTTCAATTAGTTGCTATGCATAAGGTTCATTCAAGTAAATCATTTTGAACTGTTTCTCTTCTCCTCAGTTAAAAAAGTTACTTTAAAGGAGAAAGAGTGACCTTCATCACAGGACAGCTTGATGTTGCACATCTATATATCAGGAGAGTAATAAACAAAAATGTGAAACTTCTGTACTGTGACAAAAGACAAAGTTCTCTTTTCTTTTTTCCCTTTTTTTTTGTTTTGTTTTGTTTTGTTTTGTTTTTCCCCTCCTTGATTTAGCATTTACTAGGAAGCTACTGTTACACCAAAGTAAAAACCCATTAAAGCTTGACTAGTTGTGATCAATTAACATAAGACACTAATTTCTACCTGTCTGGATGGCTTCAAAAGCATCAATCCCTGAGCTTATCAGAAATACTGCCAGCAAGGTTCTGGCCTATCTGGTATTTCCATGATGCTAATTGCTATCATTATCAAGTTGCCTGCTCACCAGAGATGCTTGTAAAGGGATTGTGGGATTGTTTTTTGGGTGATAAGTGTGCCATCTGCTTTCCTTTTACAACCCCTAGTCAGATAGATTCATCAGTGCAGCTTTAAAAGAAGTGCTGGAGGGGGAAAAAGCCCAGGGTTCTTTACAAGATGTTACCCATTTCTTTTTTTTGATAGATGAAAAGCTAGATAAATTGATGGTGATTAGAAAATTGTTGCATTCTCACCATTCTTATGGTTACATTTCAAAGGAACATCTTCAATAATAGCTACAGGCATCAAAAGGCAGACTGTCAGCCTCAGACTGCAACAAGGACAGATTTGTGCATTTTTTAGCCATTTCAGCTTCTGGGGGTTGGGAGTCTGCCTACCTGTGTGGTGTCACTGTGCTGGGAAGTGCTCAGCACAGTGTCCAGACACATCAGAGAAATAGCTGTGATTTGGTTGTGCTGCTCCTTTCAGTGCCATTTCCTTTACACTGTTGTAATTTCTTTTATCTGCACTCCCCTAGCTATTCTGAGCCACAGGGACAGTGGTTTTAGAAACCTGAAATTCTGCATAGGACCCAGGGTTATCTGAAACTAAATGTCAGATCACTGCAAAATCTGTGACTTGTGCAGGTACCAAAACCCCAGTCTGGGGATTGAGTTTCACTCAGGAAAGCAACTGATGTTAACCACCTTGTACACAAACTCTTCAGGAAATTAAGGGAAGGGCAGCACAAACTGCTTCTCAGTTTTGGGGTGAGGTGCTCTGCTCATCATGAGACACTGTCCATGGCAGTTCAGCCGAGTCTTTCAAAGTGAGATATTGAGGCTCCAGAACTCCAAGGGGCAAGTTCAGGGTTATAAGTGTGTTCGTTGAATACTAGCCACTCAACTTAGTTGATCGGGAGTAAAATGTCATTAGTGGGAGGGTTTTCTCAGCTAAAATTCCAAACCCTGCCGAGCAGTGAGGCAAGTAGAGATTCTTGTCTATAAAAGCTGGATTCATGGTGGGTAAATTAGGGAGAAAATATGAATCCAGAATCAAGTTTCACAACTTTTTAATTGCCATTTAACTGAATATATATAGAGTGAAATTTCCAATGCTATGAAGTTCACATCTGAGGTGTGCATCTTAGGCCTGAATTCAAGTTTTCCTGACTTTGAAAGCTGCTTCAAGTGTCTGGTTCAGTCATGGACCTGAAGGCTCTTCTTACCCTCCCCATGGCCCAGGACCCCATTTCAGCTCCTAGAGCTCTCAGCCCCTGCCCCAGCAATGCCATAGCAGGGTTGGTCTCCAGCTTCCCACAGCCCTGCCTGGCCATGAGCCCCACAAAACATCCCTCTCCCCTCTGTCCTACCCAACCACCTCATGGCCATGTCTGACGGAGTGGCCTTCAGTACAAAGCGAAGTGTAGCACATGCCTATTCGCAGTAGTAAACCTCATTGCTTCTTCCTGAGGATGGTGGAAAAACAATTTTTCTGCATGGAGTTTTCTCTTAGAGCACAATGCTTTAAAAACATGAAGGCACTCATTAATTTGAGAGATCTAAATTGCTGTGGTCCTGTTGAAATTTTACAATATTGAGTGTATCTTTTCCAAGCACAAAAATATTGTGGAGACCCTGTACGGAATGCAAGTCACATAAATATATGTAGATATGGCAAGAGGGGTAATAGTGTTTCCTTGTGTAACAAAAAAAAAAGGTTGTCTTTCTGATGCGTTTTAAATAGTAGCATGACTCCTTCCCACAGAAGGTTCACACCTTTTGTAAGTGTTGTGTGTAATCTTTAATGCTCTATTAAAGGTGAGTTAGTTTTAAAGGAACTAATTGTTATTAAATGGTTGCCTAGCAGCACAAAGAGGGTTACCATAGTAGCCTCTTCCATGAAAATTGAAATATAGCCAGTCTAAAGCTTCTTAGAACTGGGGTTTTTGAAACCAAAGAAGAAAAAAACTTCTTCCTTCACCTAATGAGCCACTGCCATTAAATGAAAACTAACTTGGGTCAGACCCTGAGATTCTTGGTGTTGTCTTATTCCAAGTGTAATAGGTCTTGTTTGTTTACCCCCTCCACTGAAAGTTTGAGGAAGGAAATTAAAAAAGGTTAAACTACACAATCTTGTCACATTTGCTCTGGGACAAATATGAGGCAATTCAGGTATCTGGGAAGAAAGGTTCCTCAGCTAATTCATTTACCATAGGGCAATATAGAAATCATATATCTCTCACTATCCCCACATTAGTTATCACACTGGTCCAAAGAAGGGAACGTTCCCTTATTTCTTTCCCTTCTGATAGCACCTTTTCATCAATAAATAATTTAGATACAGTTTGACAGCATTCACATGTAGCTTCAGAAGCATCTCTGAATCAAGAAAGCATGAAGTATGTTTCACAGTATCACTGTGAGGTCAGTAAGTAATTCTGTCACTGGCAAGAGATGACTAAACCACTAGGAAAAAATAGTGTGCCCAGCGGGTCGCAAATCCCTGTTGGGTCCCAGTATTGCTGTTTCTGTCACTGTGTTTTATTCATGTCTTTTTCTCTGTTTCAGCTGGAGTCAGTAACGGTGCATGAACATTTGTGCCAGTGGTCATATTGCAAAGATTTACAAAACACAGTTAAACTACTTCCTAATCTCATGATAATGCTACTGTTGTCGAATCAGATTTTAAAACAATTCTTCGACATTTAATGTTTTCCGTAAAGCCACAGTATCCCAACTCAAAAGTTCACATTTCCTCTATGTGAAACTAGAATATGTATATATGATAGAAAGATGAGATTACAAACCCATTGCTGTCATCTTTTTCAGTTTGTGTTTATTTGTAAATACAACTGACTTTTTTTTTTTTAATAATAGCTTGTATTTTATGAAGCTGTCACAAGTCAGAAAAATTCCCACTGGAATAAAAAACAACCCCAGGCAGCTCTGCTGCTATTCTAGTCTTGAATTCACTTCAGCTGCTGCATATATAGCAAAGTCCATGTGCTTTGGAGAAAAAAAAAAAACAGCCAAAATTCCATTTCTAAGCAGAATGAGCATGATTCTGAGCCATAAAGTCTCCAGCACTGTGATAAAGCAGTGAAGAAGATTTTCAGTTGCTTTTGTACACTGCCACTTTTGGGTTGTTCTAGTGGCTAGAGAGTTTCCATGTCTTTTTTTCCTCAGGCCTGCCTGACATTACTGCCATATCCATGGCCTCATCACAACACTGTGTAAATGGCAGCAGTATCCTAAGCTAAGGCTTTGCCCCACTGCACACCTCCTACTCTGGCACAACACCTGGTGCAGAACTTGAGAGGCACTCCTGTGAGCTTATCTCCCACACTGCCTGTGCTGCAGAGGTGACAGTCCTGAATAAATAATGTTTTTTGGAAGCCTCTGCGTGCTGCTTTAGCCTTTTTATGCATGCAAATAGGGCCAGGATGCAGCTCAGTAAATCAGCTTGGAAGATTGACACAGTTTCTAACTAGTGTAGCATGCACTTGAAATTGTTCATATACTTCAGGCAGTCAGACATGCTGATATGCCTCTAGAACAATACTAAATTGTCCAAAATCTCCTTTCTGTCTGTAAGTCTGACCTAGAAATTCATATGGAAAGTGAAAGTGCTGTCAGAGAGGTGGTTAGGCATTACATTTTTAAATAAAAATTGAGAAGTGTTCTGCTAAACAGGAATCTTTTCTCTGAATTTTGGGGAGAAATATGAGAATTGTCCTTGCAGAGTGCCAGGCTACATTTACTGCTGCTGATTACTGCTCTCCACTTTGCTGAAGCTCAGGGTCAGCTGCAAATGTTCGAACCATGAGTCAAATATCCAAAGTTACGAGCAGTGATTTCTAAGATTGAAAAGACAACACAGCCAATGTCTTTTCTGTTTTCATTGTGCTTGTGGATGCTTTATAATTCATGTATTCAAGCTTTTCTTTGTAGCCAGGAGAGATAAAAAAATTTAAAACAATAAAAGCAAAACTTCAGGTTCATTTTTAAAACAAATGCAGGCAAATTCTGAGAAAAACAAAATGTATTTACTCTGATAGTGAAGATAAAAATTAAAGGGCTTTTAATGGTTGAATTTGCTGACAAAACTTTCAAAGGAATTGGAAATAAGTATAAAGCCGCTCTGAATTTGGAAGGCATTTCAGGTGACATAAAAAGGAAGAGTTCATTTGTGTAAGAGTATTTACTTGGAATATTAATTATAATATTAATTTTCAATCCTTTAAAAATATTTTTGTTTGCTTGGCTAATGTATCAAAGACTGACTTTTCTTCCTGAATATCAGTTTTAAAGAGAAAAAGCTCATTAAAACAGTTAATAAGTCAAAACATTTCAGTTGGATCAAACTGTTCTGAGTTGGCCCAATTTATTTTTTCTCTCATTTCTCTTCAATTTTAAAATCATAACTTAATTTCAACTCAAGGTGTTCTTCGACCTCAACCACTGAACTGAATGTGCACTGTTTTTCAGTTCTGCCTACGGTTAACTTGAAAGAGTAGGTAATACTGAGTTCTCCCATAAAGGCCATTGTCAGAGATACTCCTCTAATGGTTCCTGCTCTGATTCATCCAGAAAAACAAAATTACATGATTTCTGGCAGTGCTAGTTCAGGACAATATTTAAAAATTTAAGCATCTGAAATAAGCAGAACAAAGGAGGATTTCTTTCTAGTCCTCAAAGTATTGTTTTGGAGTTGGTCGACATGTTAAAGCTGCCACTGTTGGTTGTCCTTGCAGTACCAATAAATACTTGTGAATGCACAGATCTAGAAGGTATTAGTTAAAATCCTGAAGATGAGGTTGTGATTTCAATTATACACTCAGTTATTCAATACTGCTATTCACCATGATGAAATTGAAATAAAAATCTGGACATGAGCATTCATTAAATTATCACTTTGACTTACCTGATTCATTACCTGGGAAAAAAACCAAAACCAACAGTTCTTTCAGGGCCTTACAGAAATATATGTTATTTAGCTTCGAGCATGATAAATTAAAGGGAATAATGTATGCATGAATTAATGATGAAATTTTGTGAGGAATTATACCTTAAGTACCTAAGGAATTAATGGTCTTTAAGTACAGGAGACACTACTAACTGTAAATGAATGACCTTGGTGAAACGAGAGGACAAACATTTGCTTTTAAACTATAGAACTTCTTAGATAATTTTTTAGTCTTTAATACTTTGTTTTCTCAGAACTATTTGTGGCATTCTTATTGCCTCATTGTTTACCATCATGTTGGAATGATTTATATCAGTCATACTGAATTTTTTGTCTTTAAAATGCATGTAAAATCCAACAATATAAACCTCAAAACAACTGTTAGGGAGGTAGGATGAAAATGTCATTAAATTCCACCTAGAATTAAGTCCTACCAATGCTTAATTTATTTGGTTTCTGTCAATCCTGAAGGATTTCCCTGAGGCCAAGGAATTAAAAACAGTTTAATTTTTCGGTGATAAGGAAGGTGAAAAAACAATTAGAGGACAGGGCGAATGTTTTGTTCTGGTTCTTAGTGTTCTTAAAGATATCAAATAGTTTAGAATAAAGCTGAAGGAAAGAAAACTGCAAGTCATAGTCATTTCTATGTAGAGAATGATTCTAAAACAAAATGTGATTTTTGGGTTGGTTTTTTTTTTCCCCCAAGTAAATAATTTTTTAAAATTGAAATGTCGCTTTAGCTCACAAAACTCTTCAGTCCAGTAAATTAATGACTATTCTTTTTAATCCCTAGGCAACCTTTACCATTTCAGAATGTGTGTGTAAATATACATATACATTTGTTTTCTCTTAAAATATTTAATGTGGAAATGTCAGCTGGTTCTGTTAAGGATGAAACAACTTCTTTTCAAATAATCTAAACAAATTCTACTAATTATTATACCCTTAAAATGCATTAAAAAATCGAAACTGTAAAAATCTATAAAATCTTCATTTTCTCTAGTGATTTAACAACTATCTTGTCTTTCAGCACCTGGTCTAGGAAGGCCTTTTTTAAACACAGGTTTCATCTCTGGTCTTTCAGAGGGTGACACACAGAGCTAACCCTCCCTCCTGAGCCTGTTTCCTTTTATTCAAAAGAAAATGCCAGCCTGTCCTGCTAGGATGTTCATGCCCAACTATCAAGCATGTAGACAGATAGATGCCTGGGATCCACCACCCGGAGGATTAGGTGAAGTCACAATTAGAGTGTGTCTGCCATTGCCTTATGTGTTCTGTGCACCATTCTGCCTTCCCAGTGGATTCATTCTGGTTTGTTTTTTGGTCATTTAAGGTATTTTTCTTAGTACATCTGGAAACAGCATCATTATCTCTACCCCTGAAGTCCATAACCCCCATCATGTTTCTTCATCTGTCAGGATATAGGTCACATCTGGTTTGTTTGGCATAACCGAACATCCTACTTCAGTGAGAGTGCAAAACAGAACAGTCCTAGGACAAGTGTTGTCCTCTTGGTCCGGCACACAGCATTAACATGGGGAAAACAGTCACAGCTTCATGACTTCATCATCATTTCTATTGTCCCTCAGAGCAGCCAATGCCCTTGGATAGCTGCATCCCTCCTGCTACCACACAGGATCATAAAGCTCATATGGCCTGGAAGATGCAATAGCTTTTTCTTTTTTAAGCAGGGCGTACAGGACAGTGATGTGTGCTATCTATGGCTATATCAAGGAACAGTTATGCCATGGGAGACAGACATAGGACAACCACCCAGCCCAGATTTGCACTTGGTAGGCCACTGATGCTCCGGGTGATCCCTTTTATCCTTCTTGGTACAGGCTCTCATCCATGCTGAATTTCGCCCTCTCCTGCTGCCTTTGATCCCTCTGCCCACGCTGCACCTTTCTCACCACTACATGCATTGAGGTCCTTCAATATCACAGATGTTTGTATGGTCTCTGTATATAACTGATGTTATTTTATCAAACAAAACCCCATCCCTGAAAGTTTTTAAGGCCAAGCTGGATGGGAGTCTGAGCAACCTGATCTAGTGGGAGGTGTCCCTGCCCTTGGCAAGGGGGTTGGAACTAAATGATCTTTAAGGTCCCTTCCAACCCTGACAATTCTATGATTCTATGACTTTCTAGGGCAATCAGGTCAACATGACTGTTATTTTACAATGAAATAAGGTAGTTTTTCCAGAAGAAACTTTTGATACCAAAGCCCCCTACAGTCCTATTCCACATTTAGGTAGAGATTCTTTGTAAGGATGGCAGGTAAGGTCCTGTAGTTCATGTTAACATCCACTTTATTCTCTATATTGCAATTACGGCACATCTGTGGAGAGGTTTTTACAGCTGCCTATAAGGGCCCTGAAGGCCATAACTGCCCCTCCATCCCCCTACCCTTGGCTTCATGGGTCTTCTCAACCCCTCCCTGAGCTCTGCCATGGAGTGGTGGTCTCCATCCCAATCTCCTGGGTGGCTGCTGGTCCTGGCTTCCTCCCCTTGCTTTTGATGGACAGCAAGGTAGTGAGAGCCCAGCCAGTGTGAGATTGCCCTTGATTCACCCTCTCCTGAGATGCCCCCACATGCTGCTCTCTGGCACCTCACATTCCTTGAATTTTTTAGAAGTGAAAGGAAAAAAGACTTCACAAGGACATAACCTTGATCAGTTTTAGGTAGCTTTCTGTTTAATTGCTCACCCAGATGTTTGAAAGCAATCAAATCAGACCTCCTGAGGACTGCCCAGAAACCCTATTATTATCTCTCTGCTGTTTACCAATTGTAGTCTCTTGACGTTGGTGACAGATTAAATTAGTTAGGCATAATTTATAGAAATCTGTTCTTAAATACAACAAAAAAAAATTATTAAATATAATACCTGAATGTTACTCCAGAAAGAAGAGACAGCTATAGACACACCTGAGGACTACACGTAGTTGGTTTTTGGTTGTATTGGTTTGGTTTGGTTTTTTTGGGGGGTAGTAGTGGTTGGTTGGTTGGTTGGTTGTTCATTTTGTTTTGTTCCCAGAAGTAAGCTACAATTTTGATGGTAATTTCAAAGGGATTTCTGTCTGGAGTTTTAGTACTTACAAACCTTATAATAGCATGGGAGGCAGCTTGCATAACATTGAAGCCTTATCTAAAGATCACTGAAAGTTATGAAAAAATTCAGAAGTTTTGACATCTTTTGGCTCATTTCCTCTACGTAGAGTGCTCTCCAGAGATGATAGTGCAGATCAGACAATAGAGTTTATCATATATTGTTGAATCTTTTTTTTCTTACTCTTTTATGTGAATAAAGGACTGGTTAAAATAGGAAGGAAAAAAAAAAGAAAGAAGAAATATTTATTCTCTACTTTATTCTTCTTTGCACATTTTATATTTAATTATGCACAGCAATAATTTCTCTGAATTTTACATTTTATCTCACTCATCTAAGGGCTTTAACTCAATTTCATTGCAATTTTAATTTCACTACCGTCCAGTAAAAAATACTCCCAATTCAAAGATTAAAACTCATTAGAGTGGGTCAAACAATAGTACTGTCTGGTGAAAACATTTATGCTCCATCTTTCCACTAATCAACAGAACGTTCCCAAAAGTAGGATATGAAATCAGAAGTGCCCTGCTCTTTGGCAAAGCTGCCTGTTTCACCTGTAATGGAGCTGTGCAATGCAGGAATGGCTCATCTTTCTTTTGTAGAAGTAATTATGTGACTATATCCATCAAAATGCTTCTTGTTTCTTTTGAACCTCTCTGTGTGGTCTGACCAAACAGCATATAAGAAGCAGATAAGTAAACGACCCTCTGAAAGCTAAACAAAACTCAAATGCAGATTGAAAGACCCTAAAAATTACTTAATTATTGCAGTGGGTGACTGAATTTTTGAAATTTGTATGCAAATAACAAAGAGAGACAATACAGAGTCTAGACTAACAAAGTAGAGCTGTCTGAAGAGGTTGGGATTCTCAGACAGCATCAGGAAACAGCCTTTAGTGTTTAGGCATTAAACCTTACGATGAAGATTCTTGATTGTAGCTGCAGAAAGCAAGCGCTGTGATTTCTGCTCTTTCTGAAGAAATTGCAGCATAACAGATTCTGGAAGGTAGTTATGGGCAGCATTTGTAAAAACCAGCAGTGTCTTAAAACAGATTTGCACAATGAGATTCTGATCCTTATGGGCACCAACAGGTAGTTGTGGACACATAAACAATTGTAAAACTCATTGTAGTCTGTCAGAGTGCTAAAGCAGGGGAAAAACCCATGAAATGTTGTATAGCACAAATAGCTGTAGAACACTCCCGAGCAACACACCCCACAATAGGTCACGTTAAGCCAAGTAAATGACAAGTTTCACTCATTCCAAACCTATGAGCTAAATAATTAGCTGTGAGGTGTGTGAATGCCAAAAGTAGGTAACTGACAATGAACTTTTGACTTTCTGCTTATGGGCTGCGGGGTGCCTTCGGCACTGTGTGAATGTGGAAAAGGCACTGAAGGCAGCTCCTTCTTTCCAAACTCTGCACCCCGGCAGAGGGGTGCTGTTGCGATATCTGGGCCTAGAAACTTACAGTGTGCTACTATGACACTGCAAGAAACAGGAGTGTTTAAGACCAGAGAGTACCCATAAGCAGATCTAATAAGCTGAAGTAGATGGCACCAGTTTTTAAAAATAGGTACAGATGTCATGTTTAGTTTTAGTTGTAGCACAGTGATGTTTCACTCTCAAATGTATCATTTTATACCCAGATGCAGTACTGATGGGCCATCCTGGACTTCTCCCTCACAGTGCAAATGCTGACAGGTTTGGTGCCTAAAACATGGTAACCCAACTGAAAAGAGCTAATGTATTTAGGAGACTTTTTCCTCAAACTTGTTTTGTCTATGAGTTGTTCTATGAGGCAATTTTTAACAAGAATAAAGTTGTAGTGATGACAGTTGTAGTTATAGGAGCAGCTGTATAACACAAGGGAGACTCCACCTGAAGTTCAAACCATACTACACATTCACATGACATTTGCTGGGTGTTGCTCTCCAGCTAGGAGGGCAAAGAACTGACTGAGGAACCAGAGGCACTAAGGGAGAACCAGAAGCAGAATTCACATATTTTCTGCCCACTTTCATCATCATGTTTACTAAACCAGTACAAGAATAAACACATAAAAGGCTGGACTGCGTTTGGAGTCATAAAACTATTATTTTAAATTCCCTGTGACCTTCTAATGAACTCCCATTAAACATCAGACCATAATAGGGTTGGCCATGGAATAGGGTAGTAGCCAGGCTTGATAGTACCCAGCTTTCAAGAGGATCAATAAAGATATGACTCATTAAAGAAAGGCAAACCTATAAAATAATAGGCTGCACTACCACTTTATTTTACTTTGAAGTAGGTGGAAAGGGAAAGAGAAGGAAATGGAACTTATTAGTCTATAAGTGAGGAGGTGGTTATTAAAAGATTGTTTAGATTGTTTGATCTAAATTGCTTCAACATTTTGACATATTTATAGTCCAAGGGAGACAGGATATTTCAGACTCAAAATAATTACTGTACATTTCTGTCATTTATACAATGGTTTGTAGGACAGATCAAAAGAACAATTGCATTTACACTCAGTGAGCAAACAAGGGTTTGTTAGACTGTTCTTATTAGGATAAAAAATGATAGTGAAAATTCTGTTGGAGTAAAAGAAGCAGGAGAAGACACAAAAGAAGCATAAGGATATGTCTCGATATAAACTGTCAGAATGCTAAAGAACTGATTACAGTTCACACCAGCTATGGTCTGAATCAGAAAATTCAGAAGCATGTGCTTGTTAATCTTTTACTCTTCAGTCATGTTGTTTTGTAAGTGGTGTAAATTTGTTGATCACCATGAAAGTTTAGACATTGCTATTGCTTAATGTATTGTTTGTTTAAAAATGGGTAAAATGGTTAAGCTGTGTTGAGAAATACTACAGCAAAAATATGTCTCACACAACAATTTTCCTGTTGCATTTTGATTACAAGAATGATGAATCTTAAGGTAAAAATAGCATTTAATGCATTAAATGTTATGGGCTGAAGCCAATTCTGTGGTGCAGAGGATTATATAAACACAAGGTGACAATGAGTGATAGAAGATTATACATCAGCAGGGAAATGTCTGGAAAACTTTGACTGTTATATTTCATAATTTATAATTTAATATTAAAAGCTTTATACTTTCAGAATAATACTGGTTTATGATTGGATCCCCTTGAAGCACTTTTTTCACTTCTTTTTTTTTCACTTTTTTTTTTTTTTTTTTTTAATTAAACTAAATTGTTCTGTGCTTTCTTGAACTGGCATTTTTCTCTCATATTTTTAGCTTCTGCCAGACATTTAAATAGGTCTGGTACAAATAATCCATAGTAATTTTAATCATGGAGTAGCTGAGAGCAGCTCTTACAGTGCCCTGTCACCTACAGTAGGCTCTAAATCCCTGCACTGCATTAAGCAGCAGCAGCTGCCCTGAGAGTGCAACGAGGGCAGAAGGCTCCATAGGCGTTGCTGGTCTCACTTTAAGGAAAGTGAGAAGTACAGCACTACAGGCTGCTTCCCATCTACTCACCAGTAAGTCACAAGGATGGCGTATTCACTCTGCGTAATTTAGACACCTAATTCCAGCTTCTCTCTGGGATACCTCAGAATCCAAGTGCCTCTTATCAGAAATAGTGTGGCCAGCAGGACTAAGGAAGGGGTTGTACCTCTGTACTCAGCACTGGTGAGGCCACACCTTGAATACTATGCTCAGTTTCAGGACCCTCACTACAAGAAAGACATCGAGGTGCTAGAGTGTATCCAAAGAAGAACAACGAAGGTGGTGAAAGGGCTAGAGCACAAGTCTTATGCAGAACATCTGAGGGAACTGGGGTTGTTTAACATGGAGAAAAGGAGGCTCAGGGGAGATGTTATTGCTCTCTACAACTATGCGAAAGGAGGTTGTGGCAAAGTGTCAGTCTCTTCTCCCAAGTAACAAGAGGAAATGTCCTCAAGTTGCACAAGGGGAGGTTTAGATTGGACATTAGGAAAAATTTCTTCACTGAGAGGGGTCATCAAGCACTGAAACAGGCTGTCCAAGAAAGTGTTTGAATCACCATCTCTGTAGGTATTTAAAAGACACATAGGTGTGATGCTCCACATTTGCTATAAGAAAGAAGAGTCTCTAAACTTAGATTAATCAATTTGTTGTATCTCTACGTGGAGCCTGTGCCTCATGTGACACATTAAGGTAAGATGTTTCTCATAACAAGGAAAGGTACCACCTCATATGCCTTTAACTAAAGTTCTCTGAATAGCAATGCTACCACAATAGAGGTAACACTGTAAGAGTGCAGACAAGGGAAGGCTTTAGAACTAAACCATTGAGTGCTCCAGAGATGAATAGAAGATCCTTGAGCTCCGGAACACTCTGTTAACACAGCAAAATTACAAACCACTTAATACAGACTCTGGACATTTTCTAAATTATACTGAATTGCTAAAAAGCCTTTTCTTTAGCCTCCCACAGCACTGAGTAGATTGATTTGGCTACATTTTCCTTACATTAAAGAAAAGTACTCTTCACATCATGGTGTGGGTGAATGTTTTTGACTGTGTCTCAACAGATCATTTAGCTTTCACAGCTCCATCAGAAGTCCCTTCTTTTTCTGTTTCTCATTTTGATCTTCATCTAGGTGGGAGTGGAAAAACACAAGGACAGCTCTGGGCTCAAATCCTGGAGGATCAAAACATGTAAGAAAGCATTTCTGAAGCTGTCATTTTCACAAGATGTCAGATATGTGGCTAAAGTCATGTAACAAGAACTAGCCCTCTCTCCATCAAGCAAGGAGAAATATAGCTATTGATAGCAAAAATTACTATTCAAAATCTGATTAATAGCTTAAAATAAGACTGACTTTCTTAAGGATGGACAAACAGACAGCTTTGGAGCTGTGCAATTCTTTATTCATCCTTTACAGAGAAGAATATCAGGATCATTTGCATTCTAGTTTTCTTCTGACTGTAAAAGTCTCCCACTATACTCCCTTCCTATCCACTGGCCAGCTTCCAGACTAGAGCGTATTAACTTCTCTGCTTGTATTCAGCAGCTATAACTTTAGAATTATACAGAGGAGTAACAATGTGGCTACAGATGGTAGCAAACTTCTGATTTTATTCTGCATAATACTTTGGAGAAAACTGTAGCTTTTCTGCATGATTATATTCCATTCTGTTTCAGTGACGGTAAGCTAGTGAAACACATTTGGTATTGCTAATGCTTGACTAATACACCTGGGGTTGATCCAGAGTGTTTATAACTTATACCCAGTGCTTTTACCACATCCTGCAGCATATTTCTACTACTTTGTTAATGGGTTCCTTGCTACTTTCAACACTCTGCTTTTACTAACAAAACCTCATTCATATTATTACAGTGGAAAGATTTTTTTCTGTTATGAAACTTGTTTTCATGAAAACAGAATAAGCCATGCTGTTTCCACATGAAGGCTTTATCCTTAAAGAGACTAGAGAACCTCAGATTACTTTATGTGCATTGTTATGACAGCTCAGCATAGCCCTCATCTACAAAATTTCCTCCCTCTTCCATCCCATATAGGCCTTTCTGGCTTGTCATACCTTAAATGAACTCATTGGTAAGGTTTCTGACTACTCTGAAATCTTTATTCCTTTGTTCTCTCTCTTCTTGTCTGTCCATTCTTCCTTCAGTTATAAGTTACTTAGAACAGAGACCGTCCTTCTGAAATGGGTTAGGATGTACTGCCCACTTTCTGGTAGGCAGACATAATTAGCAAAGGGTTTTTTTTTTTGTCAGGCACATCAATTTTTTTTTGTGTGCTTATTAAGTACTTTAATAATGAAGCACTTTGGAAGTTCTTTTCAAAGGAAAATTGCTGAAAAATAAAGCTTTTTTGAATTATTATTGGTTATTTCCCAACAGTCCTGAACTGCCATGTGATGTTCTCCATGATACAATAAATCACAGTTTGTTCAAAGCTAGGAGTGCTATGGGGAAACTCCAAGGGGGAGAGAAAAAATACTATACTAGCATGAAAATTTATGGTAAATTAGCAACAGTCCCACTTATACATCATGTATATACTAACTGGCCCATCTGTAGTCATTGTCTTGGGAATATAGCCACTGAATTTGGGAAACATCTGTCCTTTTAAACTGCCTCAGAAAGTTTTGAAAATGCAGCAGTCACTGACAGTTTTGAAAGAGCAAATATTGAGGTGTGGAGACAATAGATACAAAAGCCATGTTGGGGGAACTGGTAGTGTTGTCAACAGACCTGCTGCCAGAATATCAGAAAAGTGAAATGACATTTGATAACTGCTTTCATGAAGATCAGTTTAAGGAGAATAAAGGTTAGACTCAGATCTTAAAATGTAGAATTTCTGTTGACACGTGGAGGAAGGAAGCTTGTAACAGAAAAAAACAACTGATGGAATATGAACTTTGATGATTGAATTATACTCAAAGCAACATATAACCCAAACACTAAGAGAAAGAGAAGAATAAAGAAAACAGAAACAACCTTTAAGTAATCTTATCATCTGAAATCAACTCTGATGGAGAAGACCAAAAATGAAAAACAAAAAAAGATTTTGCAGTAGATGAAAGAATATAATCTGGACATTAGTGTGAACTTTGTCATTACTAGCAATGGATGGTTATTAGACTCCTCAGACTCCTCATGGCAATGACTCCATGGATAAGAATAGACTTCATTCCTAAGAAATATTCCTTGTGTCCAGGCAAAGAGACATCCAGACAGCAGTGGACAGGAAGGACCATAGGGGAGTTTGCTTTCCTACTCCAAGACTCTCCGTTACCTGATGAAGCCTCTGACATACTTTGAATCCCAAACTGACCCTTATTATGTCTCACTCTTGAAGACTCCTGAACTGGAACCACTTTTTCCATATATGAATATGAACTGAAAATTTTGGCAAAGCAATTTACAGAACCCCTTCATAAAAGTTACACACTCAAAATGTACCAGAAAGTGATTTTCAGTTGCCAACACTAGCTTTTGCTTTTTCACTGGGTAAGAGGAGGACTAATGGTCTTTTCACACCTTCATATCCTTGCAGGTCATGCTAACCCAAGCTCTGTCCCACTTTATAAACCGCCTGTAGACTCTAAACAAAATGAGCTGTAGACTGAGCATATTCATAGTCCCTGAGAAATTTTTCTATTGAATAGAAAGTAAAATCTCAACATCAGGCTTCTCTGCTGGAAATCTTACATGTAAAAGCTTTGTTTGCTATATGCAAATTTTACTGCTCTGGTTTTCTTTAGGAACGGAACATTTCACCAGCAGTCACAGAAGTTATCACACACAACATCTCTGGGCATGTTTAGGAACAACTGTAGCAAGTTTTTTATAATTTACACCTATTGCATGATAATCTGTTCAACAGAAATGCTTTTGGGGAATCATTTCTCAAATCAGTTTAAGTAAAATCATGGAAAGCATTTGCTGTGACAGTATCTGATGTGTAGTTCTGTGGGTATGCAGCTTCTTTCAGAGCACTTTGCTGAGCCGCTCTCTAGCAAATGCTGGCACTGAGTGCGTTAAAATAATCTCAAAAAATCACACAAAATAAGACTGAAAGAGATGTGTAATCCATTCTCTTGCCATGAGCTGTACAATATCCATTGGTGTTCTTGTATGCTTACCTAGTCTGACAGTCTTCTGTCAGTGGGCACTTCACAACCTTCCTGTGCAGTCTAAACAACCGCATCACTGTCTTAACTTTTTCCTCGTGTCTAAATTCGTTGCTCTCAGTACTGAAGTAAGGCACTTGCATCTTTTCCTTAAGTTTTCATCATGAGAAAGAGTTGTCTGGAAACCCTTTGGTGAGAGAAAAGGAGGCTATTTGTGAAAGCTAATAAGGATTTTATATAGTGAAGATCAGATCATTACTAGATGTCATCCCACACTGAAGCTTCTCAGCTGGTTCTCTGGAAAAATGTAAGTGGAAGATACCTTCTGTCAAACTTGCACATGGTCTGTGCATTTCTTCTGGGGACTGCACTGTCACTCCTAGTAATAAAAACCTCTGTCAGGTGTGTGGCCCATGTGCACAAATGCACCCTTGGCGCACAAGCACCAAGTCTAGCAACCTCCTACACCTATGATATGCCATAATTCTAAGAAAGGCTGAGAAATCCAGATATTGTTTTGGTGCTTACAAGTGTCAATTCTAGTACTGGTATGGAGATGCCTAAAAGAAGTCTACTTCTACTGTGCTGATGTTTTCATTATTTAGCAAAATTAAGCCTACTGTTAATGCCCTTTCTTTTTTTCCATTTTGCCTTATGAAACTGAGTAATAGTTCCAAAGGTACCCTAGGGCTTCTGTTTGCAAACCACTGATTTAGACTATGCACATACACACAAACAAATTTAATATCCTTTGGATTATTGCAAGAATTTGGGATTTTTTCATAATAACAGTACTACTACTATGACTACTAATAATAATCCTCAGCTTTTTTTTCCTTTGGGAAACTGGGATTTAGGCTGGACCTCAAGCTTCAGAATTACAGAAGTTTAAAATAAACTAAAACAAAGAATAAGAACTCCTGTGGACCAAACAGAGCACTCTACTGAGACCAATGCAACAGAGAAAATTGTATTGAAGCAGAATATAAATATTAAGAACATGAAAACCTTTTGTCTTGAATGAAGATGTTAAGAGGGGTTTGAATGCATTGTATGCCTGAATGAGAGAATAGTTGTAAGGTAGGTGGATTGTACTCCATCCCTTTCATTCTCTTTCTCTTTTTTGAAGGCAAATTAGGGTGGTACAAATGAAGTTATTCCCTCAGAGTTTGTGCTGTGCAATATAAGCCAGCAAGCCCTAGGCGAAAGGACAAATTATACCTTCTTTCTCACAGATAATAGGTATATTGTTCACAAAACATAGTTCGTTCTATGATAAGGCCATGACTTCTTGAGATCTCACTTGAATAATGGTAGAATGCTTTGTGAAGGGATAGGATAATTACTTTTAACATTTAAGAGAAGGCACACAAAGGAGTTATTATATAATTTTGCACAGATATCAATGGAAATTGGCTCTCTAATGAAGACTGGCTTATTTCCTTACATAAAAAAAATCAGATCTTCCCATTTCACACTACTCCATTCTTTTGGACAAGAAGCTGGCACTGAAATACTTAATGGAAAGACAATATACTTAAATTCTTTTAGATTTCTCCTATGGACCCTTTTCCTCTATTTTCTCGAAACAGGAAGAATGGTGCTTAACACTAAACTTTTGATGGACAGACTACAATTCAGTGCATGATTAAATTGGCTTTTTTTTTTTATTTATTTGTCAACTTTAGGATGACTAACCCTCGATACCTTGAAAGGGCTTAAATTTAAACACCCAGCATATGCTAATATGTTCAGGATCACTATGCATTCTTGCAGTCAGAAGTCTCTATGTTAAAATGCTGAATCACAATCAATAAATATAAACTGACACTATTCCAAAGACTTCAGTAGATTTCAGGCTCTGGGGAAGAACAAAATGAGCATTCACTGTCATGCAATATGTATTGGAAGAATTCTTCTTATCCCACTCATGCAAGTGAGGATCCAGTGCAAAATTCCCTCTTTCAAAAAAAAAAACTTATGTGTATTATGCTAGCGAATAAAGACTTGTGATATTGAAATACAGCTACATTAAGGTCTGAGAAATGAGAAAAAGTAATGCAGAGGTTTTTTTTTTTTTTAAATCAGTTAGAGAATTCTCATAGTGAAGTGCTTTATTTGATCACCTTGTCTTTGCCCTGCATTAAAACATATTTTCAGTTCTTCTTCACTACACCATTGGTTACTATAGCATTGAAGAATATTAAACTGAAGTTCATTAACTGAATGGATTTCTAGACTGGGCTTTAAAAAGTATGCAAAGTTGAAAATATATTTATAAAAACAATGCGAACAACATTGTATTTTGTTCTCCAGAACTTTCTGATACTAAAAACAATACCACCTTCTATTTACTGAAACTCTGTATGTAAAACAAATTTTAATTTGCCCTGACCAAGCTAAATTCTAGTTTGGAGATATAGTTCTTTCCCGTGTTCTTATAATATTACCAGTCAAATAGTAAGTTATGCATGAAGTATATAATCTTAAATAAAAGGCAATATTTAATTCAATTTATTCAATTATTCATTAAAAAAATAAAAAATCTCTTCAAGGGCTTTGTTTTCATTATATGGTATCACTGGAACATACTACACAATTATTCATCATAAAAAATAATTCTACAAGAAACATCCCACAAATAAAAAAGTATCAACTGCATAATATGGTTAAAACAAAAAAAGAGGCATCTACTTCCCACATAAGACTACAACAAATAAAAACACATTTCACAGAACCAAATAGGTGTCATTCTACTCCTAGTCATAAATGTACTTTCTGCCTACAGAACATTCACACTGAGAATTTATAGAAGTCTGATGTAATTGCTTTTACTCCAGGTCTGTTAATTTTTTTCTGGGACTTCACATACTTAATAAACAGTGTTTAAAGTTAAAATTATTCTGATATAATCTGCTTGCAGTTTGTGAACCAAACAAATTTATGTGAATTGTAGATCACAAATCTCTGAAAATTAATGTTTATAATAGAAGTTCCTCATTTCACATTTTCAGACCTTCTTATTTTGGCCTTGTCCTGGTTTGAGTGAGAACAGTACTAATTCTGTTCAGTGATTTTACTTCTCAGCTCGGTTCTAACTATCTGCACTGTCTGAAGTTAGTGTGTTTTAACAGACAGTGTCTGCTTCTGGCAGTGATAACACCCCATGGTTAGAGTCAGGACCAAGGGTTGGTGTGCAGACCAAGGCCACTCACTGCTGGATCTTGTGTACTACGTTGCGGGGTGTAGAAAGTAAAAGGCTGCACCTGCAGGGAGGAGCAGCCAGGACAGGTGACCCTAAACTGACCAGCATATATGTCATATTTGGTATAAGCTGAGACATTGTGAAAGTCAAGATCTCTTCTTCAGTGGCCAACATCTGAGGAGGTCTCTGTCCATTCTGCCTTTGATCCTGACCTGCATTCCTGAATACAATTGCAGAATCCAGCTTCTGCGTGTACCACTGAGTCTAGTCTGGGGCATTCACCTCTTCTTGTTCCACAGCATCAGTGGTGATGGTGACGTAACTGCCATCAGGGGCTGTTGGGTTCAATACTGTTTTTGTCTGTATTTGTTTATATTCCATTATTTATTTTTATTAAAGCTGTTCTTATTTGATAAGTCTCTCTCCCTTATTCCCTTTCTCTTCCTCTTTGGGAAGGGAGAAAAGTT
>JAAGNO010010081.1:59627-83399 GCA_033439905.1 Ceryle rudis | reverse complement strand
AGTCTCACTGGATGGCCGCACAGCCTTCAGGTGTATCTGCCAATCCTCCCAGTTTTGTGTCATCAGCAAACTTGCTGCAGACAGGTCTAGATGACTGAGGATAAAAGTTTACACTTCACCCAGAAACAGCAGTTCACTGGCCATCAGTCTTACAAATGCCCTTTCTCTCTCCACATGTTGACCTGAAATCCAGATTGTGATGGCCTCATGTATTGATTCTAGTTTTCAACATGGCTAGGCTTTCATTCCAAAATGAAAGGTTTGAAGCTGAGTAGTAGCTAATGCATTACAGTTTCTTCCTTGAGGAAAGAAAGGGACCTGCCCTGAAAGGGACACTAATTTAGCCAAGAGAAAAGTAGTTCCTCAAGATAAGTGATGCCACAGGTCAGAGCCAGAGGTCAGGATGAAACAATTTTTTAAGTTTCTGTTCCTTCTGTAGATCTAAATTTGATTTCTGTAATGAAGACCAAGGTGTTTGTTGATCAGTGGGCAGGGACTAAATCTTTGTGATGTGTGAATGCAGTCCTTGACAGAGACCGACCTCGTATCCTCGAAAGATGCAGATGACCTATGTTTGTATGTAATACATGATTAATGACACTTAAGCCAGGCCCAGGAAGAAAGCATGCCACCACACATTGTTCTTGATACCGGCAGATAAAGGAGGGACTGAAATCCTGAGCCTACAGATCACACATGGGTACATGGTTGTATGTCCAACAGGGGAAGCTGAATCAGGCACACCTTAGGTCCACTGAGCTAAATTTGCTGACCTACACCTGGTGTGTTTCTGCTAAAATCAGTGGCGTAAGAGAGGTACAAGTGGATACAGAACTTAGCTTACTATATTTCACATACATATTTAAAGCAGTGTGGCTTTGTAGGGTACTTTCTAGCTTTATTACATGAATACATATGTTCCTGCTGATGTAATTCTCTTGAAAGGTATAAATAATGGATATCCTTCATAAGTAGTTGACCCCCTGGAAAGACTGAAATCAGAGAAAGAGAGTTTGAGCTACCTTGCACAATCCAGCTCACACCTGCGCTCAAAGTCACTGGATAAAAGTCAGTTAGACGAATGCCTGTAATGTGTCATTGCCTGCTGCCTCCAGTGTCACTCTGGTCACTAGCACCAAGGAGTCTATTAGATAGAAAAGACAGGGGGAGAAAAACAGTTGAAATAATGTAGCCTGTTAAACTACTGCCTTTCTAGTCTTCGGGGGCACTTTTATTTTTTAACCAAGAACAATCTTTTTGTAACAGAATGGGCCTTTAGCATCAAAACAGGTGTGATACCTCCCCATTTCTCACAGATACAAGAATAAAGGAAATCATTCTCAAATATTTCCACTTCTGAGACATTTTAAACTTTTGTGATTCAAAGACTGCCAAATCAGAAAACTAGAGAAGCCTAAGTTCCCTTAAAGTCCTTATTTCACTTAAGCACAATATAGAAAAAAATGCAGGAAAACAGCAGCCAGGACTTAAGTTTGGAAAAGGCCCACAGATTTTTTGCAGTAGTAAAAAGCATTACAGAAAGCTAAATCTTGTCCATTACCCTTACTCATGTGTCTGGTCTGCATAATGGTAACTACTTCTGATCTGCAAGTAGGGGGATTACCTTGCCAAGATAGCTGTTGCTTCACTTTTCCGCAGTTTCTGCTTTGCATCATTTGTGAGGCCTGGTTATGACTGGACAGATGGAAAAAAAGAAAACAGATATCATTATTTTTTTAACCTTTTTTATCTGAAAAGAGAATTCGGCTTTTATTTCTCAAAGGAAGTCTCAATTGTTCAGCTTTCCCCATACCACAGACGCTGCACCTTCTAGTACAGCAAACTAGTATAACAAGATGTAATTGGTGTCACTTAATACTTCCCAGAAATGTTTCATCACTGATAGAAAAGTAGCACAAATACCAGTGTTGTTAGGGTTTTAATTGCTAAATCTGGTCTATGCTTAGACCAAACAGGGTTAGGAGAAAGCTCTTATTCTCGGACTTCAGTTGCTTTTATAGTCTAACCACTGGAACAGCCATATAGAGTATCAAGAAAAACTCTGGTGTATCCAAACAATGAAGCATCTAACCAGTGTAATAGACTTCAGAAGTTTCAGCTTCATAAATTGAGAAATACAGGTGCTCAAATTACCTACGTGCACCTTGATGGTACACTGGCAACCAAACAAATGCACACTCAAGCCTGGTTCAGCAAGAAAATGGGAGAATCGGCCTTTTGTCCCTTCTCACCCAAACAAATTTAATACAGTTCATTTCAGACCAAATAGAGTCTGATATATTCTCACACTGAGATAAAGTCTGACTTTTTTAAAAAAGCATTGGTGTTAACAGAGTATTACTCTGGATTTGTACCTTTGAAAATGAGATGAGACTCCAGCCCACTGTATATGGTATAATTCCCACCCCCCTGTTAGTTATAGTATAAACACATCCTGCTTCTTTCATACAGCCACCTGCCATTTTTGCTTTATTGCTGCCAGAAGGTTTAAAGGCATGCTTTTAAATATCTTGAAAGTTTCCTGTTGATAAGAAAGGGTGGATTTAGCACTTTTAAGTAAACAGTACCACACAAACATCACAAATCATGCTTTTTGATAGAATCTACATTAGCTACATGAAGCATGAGGGACAATACTGTGGGGGGAAGAGGGGGAAAAAATGCTCAATTTCTTGCAGGGAGATCTAGCAAAAATTAGTTGCAAAATGTCAGTTGGATATCTACCACTATATATCAAAACAATTGAGTGAGAATTTGAAACAGACTTGTATGTCTTTTGTCTGGGCTGCAATCATTGGGCAGTTCTGCAGGTGGGACAGATGGTTCTGCAGCAGATAGCTAACACTCATGAGCATTTTAATCTATTGAAATCCCCAACCTGAAGGGGAAAAATACCTGCTGATATGTTGCAGTTGTTCTCCTGGATAAGAACACAAATAAGCATTTCTTAAAAAACACTGTAACATGGGTGCATGGGATATAATTTCTGGACAGCTGACATACTGAGACTTACAAATCATTAGTGTATGTTTAACCCCGTCATAAAAAACAAGTCCATTTAAGAGGCAAGAAATTAAACCACAGGTGACCCAAAGAGGGAATGTTTATTATAAATCATGAGTACAGTGCATGGGTTCAGACTTTAAATGTAACCTCCTGGTTGGGTACCTACAAATACACATCCTCTGTCAAGAATCACAAGCTTTGGGACAACAGTAGAGCACCAGATGCATGTTTTGCGTGTCCAAACTGACAAATGATAGATTTGTAGCCTCTGTGTTTGGAACAGTTCCTAGAAGTGTACAAAGAACACTGAAGATAGCTTTTTCAGGGGAAAAGTGAGTGGTGTGGTTACACCACTGAGAATATTCATAGCAAATGACTCAAGTCACATTTAGTTTTCTCTCTCTCCATTTGAGAGTTTTTCATGAGGAGCTTTCCATTTCTAATGGTGTCTTTCAGTATTTGTCATTCAGCATACTTTAGTCTATGACATATTAGTCTGATCTCCAGTATTTAGGTTGAGGTTTTTTCAGCTGTTTTGGGGTTGTTTTGTTTTTTTTCAGTGTTAATTTGACTGATTGAATAAAGCAGGATAGTTACTGTTTCTGAATTACATGACTAAAATTTATAACCTGAGAACAAGTGCCAAGTTTCTGTATAGTGTCAAGGCTCTTGTGCCTTTAACAAAGGCAAATCACAGTCCTAGATGTTTTACTGGGAGAGTGTCTTTGTGTTGAAAAGTCTTCTTCTGGAGTAATAGATCCCATACAGGGTATCACGCTCACTGAAAGTTATAAGAAGAATTTGGTCCTATTTTCTTTGAAGTTTAATCTGTATCTGTTTAATGTGTGACTGCTGCCAAAAGAGAGTTCCATGTCTGTCCACTTGATGATCCTGTTTCATTCACATCTGATCCAGTACTCAGGAGGCTGTGAGTTGAGCTGGTCACTGGCTCAATGGAAAACTAGCCCACCAAATTACCATTCTTGAAGGTACATGATTCATAGATCTGGCCCCAAAGGAAACTATAGAAACATCTCAGTGCAGAAAGGGGAGAGGAAGGGCTGTCTCTCTCAGAAAAGGCTTCAGCTACACCAAATAACATTCCGTGTGAATCTGTGCTCTGAGGCTGTAGGTCTGTGGGCACCAGAGCCACTCAAACATCCTTCCCTGTCCCCCTCCACCTTCTCTGATTCACAGCCCTTTCCCACTCAGGGCTGTGTGATCACATGCACTCTTTTGTGCTGATTTTGATCCTTGCTAGGGTCTATCATCAGCCACTTGAACTTAATAGCCCAGAAGGCGGCTATCAGGCTGGTTTTGCCAAGGTTGTTTTCTGGCATGTGCTTTTTAAGCATCATATGGACATATGTGCTGGCACACAGTGAGGGAAGATCTGGAGATGGGGTAGTGAGGAGAAAGGGAAAGGGGGAGCTTATAGCAACACTGAACTGTTAGAAACTCTGACTTGTAAGAGAAGCCTGGGTTTGGGCAGCTTGGAAATCAGAAAGTAAAAAGCTCATCTTCAATGCATAAAAAGTCACCACAAAGAGATAATAATCCTTCCCCAAAGCTCAAAAAAAAGGAGCGAGAAGTGGGACAAGAAAAAAATTGTTTCATTTGCTTCAAAGGTGATTTTGAAGAGGTGTTGGAGGGAAAAGGTTTTTAGTTATGCAGCTAGACCCAGCCTAAATAAACATTTGGAGAAGGTTCTCTTGGTGGAGAGAAGTTAGTTAGACCATTTTCTGTGGTCTCTTCCAACTCTACATTCAGATGACTCTACTGGTTCGGTTCTAACAAGGTTCAAAGAGATAACCTTCATTTTTCAGATATAGACAGCATAAATCATAAAAATGTATTCAGAACAGCAGAATACAAAGATCAAGCTAGCCATCTGTAATTCAAACAACATTTGTTCGTATAACTCATTCATCTGGACAATTTACAAAATTGGCCTGGCTGTAGTCCTATTTGCATGATAACAACAGCTGACAAAAGTTCTGGGAGCAGGAAGGATAGCTCTGTGATGAAGGCCTAGAGCTAAGCTAGGCAGTCAAGAACATCCCTACTCCTGTAGTGAAAACAGACTTTTTTCATGAAGGACAAGCAGATATATCTGATGCAAAGAATCAAAACCTACTCATAGGTAGGTATCCTTAAAAAAATTATTTGACTTAGGGAGATAACATGAAACTGTGAGTCAGAAGATATTTAAATGCATTCCCATCTCTCTCTCTTGTTTATTAGGGATCAGAGACAGTACACTAACACTGGATGGCTCACTGGACCACAGCACGATCCCCAGTGGGACAGGCCCTGTGCCTCTGCCTGCAGGGTCAGAAAACTGCCCATGGTGACAGCAAAACAAGCTCAAAAAACCTCTTGTCCTGCACTAGATGCCTATTCCCACCTCATGCTTGTTCAGTCCCATCTTGAGCCCTAGGTCTACCACTTCTTGTTGCACTGTATGGTAAAACATCAGACAGAACTGATCTGAGGTTACAATAGATATTTTTTTTTAAAGCCAAGGTCCTGTACATAGTTGTGCCAGTCTCATCTAGGAAAGGGGCCTGCATGTAAGAACCATTGAGTACAGTGAGAGGTATAGGGCAAAAATTTATTGTGCTGGTTTTCCTATCAAAACAGCAGCCTTGGGAAACCATAGCCTCAGCCAGGGTCCCAAGCTTGCAAATTAAGTAACAGCATTAGAATAACAGGAATGGCTCCTTTCCATTTACTTAGAGCTGCTTCAATTTGCACCAGAATAATTGAGAAAAATTTGGGTTAGGGTAAGACTTTTCAAGCCCTCATAGCAAAATTAATATGGAAAGATTTGAGATTTGTCTCTGATGATGGGAGTAGAATATTTATATTTAACAGGAAAATGTCGGGATTGCAAGGTTTTTTTTGGTTTTGTGGTTTGTTTTTGGTTTGTTTTTGTTTTTTTTTTTTCCCTTCCCTGTATCTTCAAAAGAAAAAAGGAGAAAGTTCCAGCTATAAAAGGTATTAGTCAAGAACAGCCATCGGCCAGCACCACAAATGAGCAACTCCAGTGTGAAAACACTTTCAAAGTTCTAAATGAGTTGTCCCTGTGGTAATAAAGAAAGGCTGTTTTACAGCATGACAGTATGTAAGACAGCATTGTCAGCTATAGTTTATTTAAAGCACAAGGCCTGTAACAGGAAAATAATGACTTTAATAAAATTTACTATTGACTTTGTAGGCTAAAATCTTTCTGTCATCAGGAATACAGAAAAACAACCTGCCTGAAAGCCCTTCACTTAAATATATTCCTTTAATATTTCAAAGCAACTTGTGACTTTTTTTTTTAATATACATGCTACTTCAAAAGATACTGTAGTGGGGTGGAAATTAGTATTTTTAATAGAAAGTTGGAATTGCTTACATAAGGGAAAAACTGGTAATGACCTATGACACTGTCTACTGAAAGCAACATTTGAGGAAACTGCAAAAGCAGTTAATGCAATTCCTTGAAAAGCTGTATAAAGCTATGTCACAAATGAATGATTTATAAATTACTGAACGTCCTTCTCATCTAGAGGATATCTTTTAATCATGCGCTGTAGTTTTCTCTGACTGAACTCCAAAGAGCCTGCTGCAGAGATACACAGAAATCTGTAGCATGTTAACAAGGTTGGGGTCATTTCTAAGAATTGAGGGGGGAGCAAAAAATAAAAAACCTCACATTCGGCATGATTTTACTTTCGAACCAATTTGATTAAATGTACTATAGCTTGCTGGTAGTGTGTAAGAGGTCACGCCTTTTATATGAAAAACTGCAGAATTTTCATTCCTTTAATGTTTTTTTACATAGTTAAAATAAACTGTGGTAAAAAGTTTCCCAACAGCATATGACAGCTCAATTTAGAGGTGAAACCTTTTAATAAAATCTCATGAAATGAATGCTTTGGTTTATGCACTCTGTTCGTGTTTCCCACTGGAGTGCTTAGCATTGTGAAGCAGCAGTTTCTTTCTTTACTGCTGCAGAGTAACATCACGAAGGAGAGTCTGGAGCCTTAGAACAGAAGATGTAGCTTAGACACAGTAAAATTGTTGATGGAGGAATCTTAATTTACAGGGAAAATGCTTTCCTCTTGACTTTATTAAAAAAATGCTATTGTGCATTAATTTACATTTCAGATAATTAATTAGAAATGAAGAAAAATATTCCACAGAGACTTTTTAGAAAGGACTCTGGGGTCCAGAAACAGTATTAAGAGGGGAACCAATTAAAGATTCATCTGAGAAGGAATAATTTTGCTAGG
Organism: Ceryle rudis; assembly: GCA_033439905.1. NCBI lineage: Eukaryota > Metazoa > Chordata > Aves > Coraciiformes > Cerylidae > Ceryle > Ceryle rudis. The sequence goes on along the minus strand of JAAGNO010010081.1, from coordinate 76,089 downwards.
ACTTTGGCAGGGGAACTGGCTGAAGTCACATTTGTTGTAGCTTTGCCTTGTTTTGTGCGCACCCACAAAATTCTTCTTATGTTTAGTAAGCGTCATATGAAGAAATAAGTCATCTTTCCCTAGGAAAGCACAGTGCATGTCTTCCCTAATATGCTGCACAAGTACCAGTGGCAGTACATTTCATAAAAAAATTTAAACATGCAGTTCATACAAAAATGTAGTTCACTTCCATGTTCAGAAATGCAGAGCTCATTCACTGCTTGAAAACTAGGAAGGCAAAAAGGGTGAGGATCAGAGCAGGAACAAGTCTGATAGAAACAACCTCTTCCACCCTATGAAATATACTGTCTCAGCCAGTATCTCTACAGCCAGCACATTGAGCGTTGCCAAGAATCAAGCAGCCAATGTAATATAAATCACTGGAAGGAAGTATCCCATTGAATGAATGCCGTGCAGGCCCCAAAATCCTAGTCCTGCCAGCATCTGTTTGTAAAACACCTGCTATTTTAGCCTTCCATAGTGGCTTAAAAAGCTTTGCTATAGTATTTGCTCTGTTTATATGTATGTAGTCTATCATTCTTTGTGAGTTTCTGTAGGTAGGAATACAGTTCTTCTTGGCATGTTGTTCTAGCTTTTCATAGTTTCACAGCAAATTTTTTGTCACATCATAGTATATCCAGGTGACAAAGACACCTAGAGTTAAGTTCATCTCTGTGTCCATTGCCCTCATTTGGCAGTGGTATCACAGGGTGTTAGGGGTTGGAAGGGACCTTGGAGATCTTTGAGCCCAACCCCCATGCCAGAGCAGGATCATATAATCTAGCACAGGTCACAAAGGAACATATCCAGGTGGATTTTGAAAATTTCCCGTGAAAGGAGACTCCTTCTTGGTCATCAAGACTTTTGAGCTTTGTTCCCATGTAATCTTACAAAACTCAAAATACTTTTACAGTATGTCTTCTAAGTCTGCCAGATTTTTGTAAATATCAAAGTTACTAAGAATGAATTACTACTTCTAAGTGCTACAGCTGGCTTCAGCCCTGTGTAGAATACAGGAACTAGAAAAGTTGCAAAATCTTGGTTTTGTATGACCACTTAAAGACTCAAGGGTAAGAAGTGTGCACTGCTGCTCACAAATATTTAAACTAATCTTTATTTTAAAATAGAGGGAGAGACTTCAATTATATAGGTCATCAACTTTAAAAACTTTTTTTGCAAAGGCAAGATTCATATAATGTAGGACAAAGGACATTTGTTCATTAAACTCTTCCCCAGGGTCCCAGAAACTCTAGCCTTCCTACTATACACAGGGCAGGAGGAAGAAGATGAAGCAAGACGGGGGGAAAAAACCCAGCCATTTTCAAGACCTTATTATCTTTTAAGGCTTTTTTACAAGTGAACCTATTTCATTCTGTAGTTTTTCCTCTTTGAACTCTTCTGACATTGCTTTGGTGCTCAGTAAAGATATTGACAATTATGAGCTCAACTGAAGGAACCACATTATCTCCAAAATAAAAAACCCTTGACAAAAGTGTGACATGTAAATAGTGCTTTCTTGTGTGTAACTAAAAATAAAACAGTCCTGAGAGGTGATAGAGGAGGCCTAGGCACCTTCTAAACCTTAAAGAATTAATGCCTTTATGTCATAATATCTAGATGTGAAACATTTGCATTATTTAAGATGCTAGATGGCTTAATTCAAGTAGACCTATGATCCTTCAATATCTTCTGCTTTGAATGATTACCTGACACAGGTAAGCAAGGAGGCACTGAGGCAGGTGCTCCGCTGTATCACATACTTGCAAACAATGAAGAACTGGTTGTGAATGAAAAGGTGAGGGGCAGCCTTCAGTGCAGTGCCTGGGTAATAGTAGAACTCGGGATCCTGAGAGGAGGAAATGAGTCAAAAAGAAGGATCACAGCCCTGAACTTCAAAAGAGTAGACTTTACCCTTTGCAGGTATGTGTGGAGGAATCCCATGGGTTGTGGCCCACTACAGAAGAGAGGTCCAGAGAAGCTGGTTGATTTTGAAGGATCACTTCTACAAAGCTCAAGCATAGTCCCTTCCAAAGTTCAGAAAATCAAGCCAAGATGGGAGGAGGCCTTCAGAGATTAACAAGGAGCACCTCATAATACTGACACATGAGATGCAAGCATACAGGAGGAAGAAGTAAGATCAGAAGTAATATACAGACTATGCTCAAGCGTGCTGAAATGGAATTAGGAATGCCAAAGCCTACCTGGAGCCAAATCTGGTAAGGGCAACAAGAAGGGTTTCTATAGGTATATTAAAAGCAAAACTAGTGAAAAAGCAGGTCTAGTACCAAGCGAGTCAGGAGACAGGGTTTATGGAAAAGGCCAAGGTCCTTAATGCTTCAGTCTTTACTGATAAGACCTGGCTTCAGGAATCCCAAACCTCTGAGATGTGTGGGAATTTCAGAAGCAATTGTGATTTAACCCCAGGGAAGGGGAACACAATTAAGGTATATTAACAACAGCAAAAAGAAAAAAAAAAAAATATCAAGGCATACACAAGTCCATGGTGCCTGATCCTGCTCCTCTAGAGTTTAGTAGGAACTGAGACAAGGGCTTCAGCCAAAGCCAGTTTGAGTTGTAGTCTGTTAACCATAATGGGGCCTGAGCGGTGTTTAAAACCCTAACCATAAAACTTCTTTACAGATATTGAATTGTTGGAATGACACCATGTACAGAAACTCTTGTTGAGGACAACATCAATTTCAATATAGCTCAAGCTGTAGCTGTACCTTCCTTTACCCTGTGCTGTATCATATGTAGAGAGAACTCTAATAAGCATATACAGATGCCTCGTGAACAAGTAACGTCACAGCTTCGAGTAACTGATTTACAGTTGAAGTTGTCTATAACAAATCCACAGACTCTAGAAGAAAGTTGTTTTCAGGAAAATCCTTGTCTAGATCAGAAAATTCACTTTTGAGAAAGATACCTTTTACTCTTCAGTAGGTGTTCTGCCCTTTCATTTTTCTGAATCTCTTTTGCAAAAGAATAATAAACCAAAAAAGTTCATTCCCTCATGTTTTACAATTCCATTGACCAAAGTGTAATGTATTCCTTTTTCCCCAAACCATTTAAGAGGCAGGTAATTTGAACAATTCTAGCATCTTCCTTGCTTTTCTATTCACACAGTATAATCTAAAATTATGCACAAGATTCATCAAAGCTGAGCTGTGCTGCTAAGAAGTGTGTAACTCAGATATAGAATGAGCCATTTAAAGAAGTTATTGATGCCAACATTAAATTTACAATTATTCATAAAAGAAAACCATTTGAAGAATTCCCCATGCTGCAAGTACACAAAATACTTTGCTACGCATAAGAAGTTACATTTATTAATAGCTCTTTTTGCCAGAATCTCATTTCACCAAAGGAAACTTCATCCTCCAATGGGAATAAGAATCACATGGACATCACAGATGCTACAAGTTTATTCACCATAACAAAAAAGGACATCCAACTATCTCATAACAATGATGTTTCAAAGTAGGTAGCTGTCTAAAATGTAGGACACTGGAAAAATGTAGATAAGAAACTTTTGTAATTAATGAACATTAACTACAACTTCTTTTCCCCCCCTTGAGTTCATGCATAGTGATAAAAATGCTTCATGCAAATCTTGTTCTTGGAACATTTAACTTATGATGTGATATGAAAATTTCTTGACTGATGATGTTTCACCTATTCCCTTGCAGTGACAGTATATACAGATCTCATATTTAGGGCCTTAGCTTTCCAGCCAGCTGGGCTAAAACCTTACTCAAACTTTTTTTAGGAATGCCATTATCATAGGAACCAAGTCTCTCACACTGGCTGTGATAGGATACGTAGCTGATCAGTAGCTCAAAAGTCAGAATGATCTGAAGCAAGGAAAGCAAAGATTAAGGCTGTAAAAGGTGTATTTGCATAACCTGTTATTAAGGAAAATAATGTTTTAAAAGTGCAAATATCTAGGTTATAGAAACAGGTTTTTTCTTTAAGGCAGGATGGTTTTGCAGAGAAGTTTTGGTACAGGCATGAAAATTCAGCTATTTAAGGCTAGAGATACTTAGACTTCTAAATTTTGAAGCTTCATTTTGGATCTTAAAGTGCTTGTGACCTAAAAAGTTGACTTTACATGCTCTATGCTCAGGAGGGCTTCCCCCGATTTATGTTTATTGTGGTGTTCACAGTTCAACACAGGTGCTGTCAGGCTATGGGTCCATTCTCTGCTTTTATTTTAAACATATATTTCATTCTTCTTGCACTCTTATCCCCATAACAACTCATTCTCAGCCTATTTCAGGACTTAGCCAGACGGCTTAGAGGGAGGTCAAACAGACTTTTGTTTTGCCAGGGGTGTTCCTTATATTTACTCTCCAATGCAAAATAAACACTTTTTTACTCCAACATCAGTTACGGTCACCAGGCCAGGCTGTTCTAAGACCTGCATTCAAAAGACTCACATGAGGTAGTGAAGATGAGTATGGCAGAGCCAGCATATGAATCTGGCTTCTCACAGCAGATGGATGTCTTAACTACTGACTTCTGAAATGAATGAACTCTGTTCTCCTCTTCCCTCTCTCTCTGGAAATTAAAATCTGGACTTGTGAAATTTTTTCCAATTAAAGTTTCAATGATTTTGGCATGTTCTAACAAAACCATTGCATCAAAAATGCCTTATACCTAATTGGTTGAGCCAACAGATGTCACATTATGGCTTAAGCCCTCCCGAGCACTAAGGATCAGAAAGTGGCATTTTTAATAAAAGAGCTTTTTCATCAGTAAACTCCAGACATGACCAGTAGATAGATTAACGTCTGTGTGCATCCAAGTTGCCCACAGATGGTAGAATAATCTTGGACTGGTTTTCTTGGACAATAACTTGAGATTTTCTTCATAAAACATATTTCTAAAAGCCATTAAGATCTGTCAGATTAAAACAAAATCTCCAATGCCTTGAGGAGTCAGAAAAAAAATTATATAATTCATTCCTGTTTACGTAAGGCAAGCTCAACTTTTAACTTTGTTTTCAAAATATAACTAGTAGCTAATTTTTCAGTAACTACTCTCATGGGCACTTACTGAAATTTCATTGTTTAATAGCCATACTATTTCCGAGATAGGGTCTTTTGGTAACATTTTTAGTTATCTTAACCACACTTCCAAATTAATCTTGAACCAAACCTAAAATTCAATAAATAATGCATTATCTCCAAAAACAATTTTGGTCATTTACTGTCATAATTTTAAGAAGTTTCACTTAAGCTGCAGAAGCAAAAATGAGTACCCTGCTTTTCATTGTCTTTGAGAAGATATTTAGCCTATTTCATAGCCATGTATATAGTCATTCTCCTGGGGATTTCAAACCATTTAAGATTTTGGCTATTTCTACAAAGACAGTTTTTCTGTCTTTACATGCCAGTTTGACCTTGTTCTCTTTGCTCCCATATATGATATGATTTATCATGCATTAAGTGTGTTCCCATAGTGGAGTAATTTTTACTGGGTTAACAACAGTGCTATGTTAAACTCATATGAGAGCCTAAGCAGGAAAAAAATCTCTATGGTTGGTACTCTTGCCAGCCATGCCAAGGACTTAATTCTAAAAACTACATTAATTTACATAAAACACATCTCTCCCTCCTTTTTGAGATCAGGATTAGATTATTTGTTGTCAGATGTCACTGGCAATGTACCAATGTCAAAGAGTGGCTATGCTTCCAGTAGAAGGAAGTTTGGTAACTTTGATAACTTTGATCTCTATCCACAGACAGATCTACAGGTAGATTACTTTTGCATGTCATAGATATGTATAAAATGCATGTTGACTTATTTGCATGTATATATATTAGCCTGTGTACACAGATCAAAATTGGACAGATCTTTGTGAAAGCCTCTAAAAGAAACCCAAGGGAGTTGAAGGTGAGCAATTTTCTATCATGATTTGAAAAAGCATCATATAACCTGAGGAATAATGAGGTCTCTGAGGTACGGCCCAAAGCACTGTGTCAGAACTCAAGCAGGAGAATTTTAGTGATCCAGATGCTTCTATCACAGAGACAGATCATTAAGAGAAGAGTCTTCAGAGAGCGTTAACATGTCTAGAACTCCCAGGAAGTAAAAACTCCTCGCCACTTCCCATTCAGGATCACAGGGAAGGACAGGAGGATGAAGACCAGAGTGACCAGTTGTGCAGTGTTTGCTATTTCACTTGGCATGTGAAAATGTCCAAGACCCTCTTTTCAACTGGGTTCCCTCCACTTATGGTCTGTCCAACCAGAAGGATATTTTCCCTTCTGGGATAGGATTTTACTTCCTTTCAAAATTCCAACATACACAAAAAAATCCTCCCTTCAGAAGTTCAGTCAAAACCAATGCCTTTCAGTAAAAAGTAATTTCCTCGTCAGCAAACTCTGGTCTTTCTTTCTAAGGGAGCAATATTGGATTGAAAAAATAACAGCCAGGTCTAGATCATATCACTTGGAAGTCCCAACAGAGTCATGTGGGGCTTGAAAGACAATTGCTCATAAAGCTAAACACTTCTTTACATGTGCAACTGCCATATACTTCACCAAACTTCAAAAGAAGTAGCTTGGACCAGAAGATAGCCTCTCAATTCTTAGACCCTTCATTCTATATTTAGATTTCTTTTACAGTCTGCATTGGAGGATTATTACTTTTCTCCAGTTGACAGGGAAGATTGAGCCAAAGTCTCCTCCTTCTCTAGATTTACAGGAATATAATTAATTCTCAACTCAGCTGAGCTAAAAATGGTGTAAACAAAAAGAAGGACCAGGCCCCCAGGAAGAGAAGTACTGCAGGAGCAATCATCACTTAAAACATGGAAGCATTTCAGAAAAGCACTGCAGATGCTTTGGGTCTATCCCTCATCCAAGCTGAGCACTGCTTTTTGCTGCTGTATTTTGCTACTAAGTCTCCTTAGACATTCATGCTAATATCTTGTACTTGATATAAGATGAGTGTTTTATAATTAAGCACACATACATGAGATACCCCAAACTATATTAAGCTTAAACACATTTTCAAAAACTTGTAAAATACTCTTGCCAGATTCTATACTCTCAAATGGATTAATCTGAAAAACAACTGGGACTCAATTTAGACCTTCCTGGCAGCAAGCAAGGGAAACGTCAAGCTCAATATTTTACTTTATTGAAGACCCTCTTAGGAGTCCATCAGAAAGAACTCTGCCTGGTAGCCAGTGATCAGTGGGAGGTAATATTTAGTTTATTAATGTGGCTTTGATTTTTTTTTTCCACACTGTTGATGAATAGTAGTAAACTAAGACCTTGATCCAATTTCCCCTTCTCCCTTTCTGAAAAAAGGCAATGAAACATAAAGTTAACAAGATCTTGCATAATATTAAAGTGCATTCAGTAGGTCCCAAGCTATCTAGACTTGTAGTTTATTTGTACACTAGAATGTCTGAATTAGAACTCATGCACAGAAACTGAACACAATTTAAGAGCCCCTGTGCCGAAGTCAAGGTTAATTTTGAAACAACTCTTCAGTTTCAAGGCAACTTTATGGATTAGTAAGTGTCTGGGTTGCACAGAAGAGTGGCTTTCACTGGTACTTGACAGTGCAGGTAAACCATCATAGAGTTCTGATCATAAATAGGCTGCAGCTTAGTTACTAACAATGAATTTCAAAAAAGAAAGGAGCCAAAGCAAAATGCAGAAACTTTTACCCTGTTTTCTTCTCAACAAATTGGAATGAATTACAGCTGCAGGCAGGGATGCTGTCTCAAGTGTTATGATTCATGTCTTCCAGCATATTACATTTGATTTATACTAGTATTTGTGGGGTTTAAGATTGCATTGCTGAGGAGTGAGAATATGTTGGGGCTAAAACAGCTGACTGGGGTAAAAAAACTCACATGGAATAAATACTCAGAGCTTGAAAAACATAGCGTAAAGAAAAATCCAGTGGCAGTAAGATAGGAACTCTTGACTAATACTCTATCGCAGTGAAACATATGGAGCTCCTTGCTTCCGTCAGTGACTTCAGTGGGGTTCTCATGTGAGTAACTGCTATCAGTAGAGGTGTAAACAGTTCACAGTTCATGTCAGATAATTAAACAGCTAACAGGCAGGCAGCTAATGTTGGAGAAAAAGCTTTACACTGATGCTTTGGTCTTCAGCAGTGAGGTACTTATTTCACTGATAATATCCGAATTGCACAAATATCCCAATCATGTACATTGAATTTCCTGCATCTTGTTGCACCATGCACTCCACGCTATGGGATTTGTTTTCCATTTCACTAAGGACAACAGGAGGAAGAGTACTGGTCCTGAGGGAAAAATCCCAAAACACTACTGCTTGCAGTAGTAAATAGGAACTTAGAACACGTTCTCTAGTAGTGCAAGCAAGAAGAAACCAAGACGACACTGAACAGATACAAAGGCAATGGTGTATATGTCAACATGGATGCAAGAGTAAACCATCTATGCAATAGATTTGGATTTTGCAATGAACTCAATAAATGGGCAACTGATCTTAAAAAGATTAGAGGAGACAATACACACAATGAGGTAAAGCAGGAATAATCACTAACCAAGGATTTTAGAAAAAGAGCCATTACTATACAAAAAAGCTTACAAGAGCAGAGCAGTTTGTCATCGATAATATTAAATATTATCTTACCATACTAGGGCACTTGGAAAACCTTCATGAACATAGAATCTGTAATGATGAGGAAGCGAAAATACGTATGAGCAGTTGCAGTGATTTACTAACTCACTGCTGGCTTAAGAGGATGTTAGAGAAAACTTATGGGGGTTGTCTCAAAAACTAGGAAACAACAATTAGGCTTCAATATAAGCATCTACATACAAGTGGAATCCCTTTATGACATATGATAAGCACTAAGAAAAAAAACTTAGGAAATGTGGTCCAAAAATCTACCCTTTGATTCAAGAAGTGGTGTGTCCATATAAAAAGGTGGTTTATAGCAGAGGGAGAAATGTGATCCTTAGTGAATTTTTCTTAAAAGAGGGGATACAATTTGAACAACCAAGGTTTAGACATTGAAAATGCTCTGCAAAAGAAGACAACTTTTACTGGTACGCAGAACTCCTTTCAACTATATTTTTAAGATTGTTTTATTCCTTCCTCTGTTTTGTGGGGGCTGCTATAGGACATCTGTTACTTAAAATGGCTACTTCCCTTATTACATATTGGTAGCTCTAATAAAATTCTGTTTATCCACAGATATATAAAACAAACAGCATTTTTCTGGTATTTATATATAGTATTTACAAAAAAGGTTTCTAATGTGGAAGTCAATCCAACCTAATCACAGATTTTCTGTCACATTTACCTTAGTACCAGGACTTGTATCCATCTAGGAAATTATTTCTTGTAGAGATACAGGGCCAAATTCTCCTGTCAGTTACACCATTATGCACTTGGAGTGACTCCAAATTAGCTAAAAATCAACAGAGGTAGTTTAATATGTTCTGGTGTAAATCAGAAGAGGATTTGGCTTCTGATCTTCTGATAATTATTCAAGAGTAAACAGCACTCAGTTGCATCACAGGAGAGCACTGGAATGCGAAATATCAGAAAATAGCAAATACACTGAAACAATAAAATTAGGGAATTCAGTATAAAATGCCCCTTTACTGTTCCATCCATTGTCATTTCTTATAGAATACTCTTTAGACCATTGATCTGCACCTAGAACAGCCACAAGATGTTAGTTTATTATGTTTGGTATCTTGTAACTGCTAGAGCATTATGAGATGAGAGTTTGTAGCAACACATGGCAATAGGGGATCTGTACACCCATGCTTCATTACGTCTTGACCTTTCAGATGATACCCAATTGAAAAAGGATCAGTTCTTACATCTGGCAAAAGCCTAATTTACTAATGTGCTGTCCTCCTGAGTCACTGCTGTAATACATCTGCTGAACTTCTTAGATATCTTGACCCCTGTTAGTTTGTTGTTGCTCAGTTATTTAGTTTGACATGCACACATGCATAACTTGGGGGTTACTTTGGAGCTACAAAATTTGGGGTTGAGGGATGAAAGGAGTTTACATTTGAAATGTTCCACATGAGACCAAAACAGTAATGGATCTTTAACCCAAAATTCTCAAGGCAGTCATCCACTAAAAAAAATAATAAAAAAAACCAAACAAACTCTACAACAGAAGAGACAAACAAAAACCCTCATACACAGGAAAAAGAAAAAAAAAAAAACCACACAAACTTAACTTGGCTCAGAGCTCTTAGCATGTTAATTAGGTCATTGCTTCAGAGTCTTCTTCCCACAGTACCTTCAGAAGCTGTTTTGCATCCCACCTGCCCCATCAACTCTGACACTACACTGTGTTTGATACTGTCATTCAAGGGGGTTATCTGAACTGCCTGAGGGAGGGGAGGATGAACCCTGGATTGAATCTTCATGAGAAATGCCTTTTCCAGTTAATATATTTCTCTGTTATTTTAACTCATCTCAGTTTCCGAGTTCCAGTTCATCACTTACACCACAGAAATACAGATGCAGAAACAACTGGATGGGGTGAGGATATGGGAGGGAAAACACTGCGTTGTGGCAGTGTCAGCCCATGTTGGTTCAAAACGAGTCGCCACGACAGTGTTTCATGGAAAATATATGGAATGACAACCAAAAAAAAAAAATCTCTTTTTTAAAAAGTTATTATGTGGCCACAATTTTTTTTTTTCATTTTTATCTTCTAAAAGTTACTAATTTCAAAGCTTGAAGCTATTACCACCAAATTTTACTTCTGGAATGGATTCATTCTCCCAGATTTTTGTTATACATGTAAGCAAAACAGAGTAGGAGTCTATCTTTGATTATCTGGAATACTGGAACTGTGTAACACAAGAAATTATTGCACAGAAATTTTGAATACATAGAAAGGATTCCAATGGATAGTATAGCCATATATTTTCCTTTGCTTATTTTATTCCTTGCCCATTTTTAACAGTGTGGTTTTTCACAACTGGCTAATGTGGTATGAACTCAATTTCTTTTTCGAAAACTTGGGCATGAGCAATTGTCCTGTGGTCCCCAGTGCAGCTGTTTTCTGCGCATTTGCACATGAAGTCTGGTCAGGTCCTCAGCAAGCAACATACTCGGACCTGATCTCTACCATCAGATTTGAAATGTTTAGTTTACTTAGGTTTCTTATAATGGGATTTAGTCCTGAGTAAAGCAGGAGAACAACAACAGTTAGGAAATAGGACTCTCAGAATCAAAACTCACTTTACCAGTGCTAATTACCAATATATAAGTTACCATTCAGATTTTAACCTAGGACAGGTCCTTCCAAATTTAAGAGAGGGCAAGTCCCAAGTGAGCCTCCATTACAATTCAGAATATCCTTTTATCTGTGGGGTCAAACCAAAAGGACGGACAGAAGCAGTAGCCCCATGTTAGTGCCAGCTATTCTGCCATGCATTCCCACATGCAGTTGAACAGTCCTTTTAAAGTGTTTGCATTGTGTAATCTGCTGTTTCAATCGGCAGTCAAGGTGGATTCTTTGAGAGAAAACATTCTTTGCTAGAAGGCATCCTTACCTTGCACACAATGGCTTTTCCCTGAAATGTTCTCTATACATTTTAGGATTTTTGCAGTGCAAAATTACAACATTATGCCAGTCCCTGTCCAAAATGCAAGATGTCTGCCCTTTCCTCACAGCCCAGGGACCTTACCTTTGGCCACCTGATCATGCTTAGATTGTTCACACCAATTCCTTCAGTACATACTTTAAAAACACCTAGACTTCTTGATTTGAAAAATATGATTCAGACAAGAAACATCAAAATCAGGTCCATCTGCCCTTTGAAAATGTTCATCTGTAATTAACAAGTTTCACTGGCAAATTCCCTGATATATCCAAAGCCCAAGAGAAGTCTGCGTTTCCCATAAGAAGCATTTCCCAAAAGTCCACTCATATATGGAAGGCATCCTGCCTCCAATAGTCAGATTCCCAAGGCTTAAAAGAAGTGAGAAAGAGAAATCAAGTTTGTAACACACTAGCCAGTTGTGAAAAATGACCCTCTTAAAAATGGGCAAAGAAAGCAGCTTCATCAAGACAGATTGAAAATATTATGGGAATGATTTTTTCATCATCTGCAAAAGCAGGTTGCTCTTTCTGCCTTCATGTCTCATTCACACAGATGTTCTCCACTGGTTTCAGCACCACCTACATTCCAGGCAAAGCTGCCATCCTATGGATATAGCTAAAAATTGACTAAATTAAAAAAAATATATAACTGCGAACACAAGCTGCAGAAAAAAATGGGAAGAAATCTAGATACCCAAGGTATCTAAAATTTTCTGAACAAATTGTACTGGGATTCTTGCATGCCAAAGCTTGGAAGTTGGCAGCACAAAAACTATATTCCAAGAACAAATGTTGAACATCGTTATTAACTATTTCTTTGTTTGGGATCCATGAAAGCAAAGTTAGTAGAAAAGAATGAAAGTGAAGCCCACACAGGAAAGAATATGCTGCACTGGTTCTGTAGGAAAAAAAAAAAAGGCTGCCTCATATTCTTAGACAAGTGTGGTAGTCTATTATCGTAACCATTGCCATTTCACAGAGATGGAGACCACACATTTAATTCTTTTCTATAGGTTTTTTTAAATGGTGGCTTCAAGCTACTCTCTGAGGACTGGGGCTGGTTAATTGTAGCCCTGCTGGATTCCACATATCACAAAGGGTTCAACAAGAGCTAAATAAAGAGAGTTTAATCAGATCTGGAAAAGATGTTTTTTAATGGAAGTGAATTCTGCAGAGGATGATAATCATTAAAACTGAGAAGTTAATCAAAAATCCTAAAACAAGCAGGGAAATTTGAAGCATCCAGGAAACATTATCCCTCCTCCAACTTAGATCCTCTTAAAAATTAGGTGAAAGAAAGAGAGAATAAAATATTTTAAATACAAACCACAAAATGGTCATTTCTCAGTCACATCCTCAGCCACAGAAAAGGGGAAGTTTCTGACTCCCGAGTCAGAATTGCAGGACAGGTTATTGCATGGTGATTACTTTGAGATGGTGATTAAAGGAGTAATTTAAAACACTAGGATTACTAAAGGAAAGGGGAAGTTAAAACTGCCTTGGGAAAATTATTCCACATCCTCTACAAAGAAGGAAAATAACCTATCCTTGAATGCCACTCTGGAGGACATAATTAAAGAGGAATGAGAACTCCCTAACAAAGGAAAGTGTTTTAATGGGGTAATACATGAAACACTGTGCTGTAGAAAGAGAAAAGCCGGTGCATGTGGGTGTTGGGGAGGGGGTGGCTTCAGTACAAGCTCCAATGGCAAGCTGTGGCCCTAGCAAATGAAGCAGCAAGTCCTTCTAGAGTAATATTGCTGCCCTACATGCCCCTTTAATAAGGAAGTGGAAGGCACTTCTGAGACTAAATGATGAGACTGCAGCTGCTTCTTTGCTGACACCCTTCTTAGCCACCTGCTTTGCCAAGATGATTTTAGCACAGCATCATGAGATAAAAGAATGAGCCTGTGCTAAGCTTAAACATGCCAAGTCACTAAAATGTAAAATATTTTTGTCCTTAATTACAAGTACTAATGGCTTCTTGTTCTTCTACAGGCCCTATTGCTTTGATTTTTCAACCCTGGCCAGCTGGGCAAAGCCCAGTGCAGCAACTGATCTGAATTCAGTGTTGACCCTACTTGGAGCAGGAGGTTGGACTTCTGAGGACCTTCCCTGCTTGAATGACCATGACTTTAAGTCTCTCTGGTGCAGGTCTCTGGAAAATGAATGCTCTATGACAGGGAGTAACATTAGCACACTGATTTTAGAGAAGATAAATAAGGTAGAAGACAGAGTGCTAAAGGGATGCAATGCTCTTACCATCTTAAGTGTTGCTCAAAACCTGGATAAAACCACTTTGAACATACTCAAAGCATGTATTTAGGGAAATATTTTGATTAAACAAAGAAAAAAAGCAAAATTACTTTTTTATTTCCCCAGACAGAGACAAAAATAGAAGGCAGCAAATTCTTACTGGGGTGTGAAATGAAACCCAATTTAGAAAAAAATATCTTTAAAACCAATGTCTTGTATTTTGAAGCAGTAGCCTTAAGGACCAGAAAGCTATTGCAAATCCTATGTTACCAGTCTTAGGGGGTATACCATCTACCTCATAGCTGGTTACAACCTGCATTTATTGTAGATGATTGTCATATCACTATTTAAGATATTAATTTCCACATTGCAGTCTGAAGCATCAAGTTTTGGACCACAATAACTGGCATAATGGCATCTCATCTTCATAGTAAGATTTTTATTTTTTTTTTTAAATGCTGCACACCTACCTTATCAACCTATCCAGCAGGCAGTGGCTTTCATCAAAGAATTTAAACTTGCAGCCATGGCCTTAATCAGTTCCTTGTAAGCACAAGCATTGCATGATTGCTTACTGTGAAGGCATATTCTGTAAAACACTACACTTTTCAAAAGGTCTGGCAGTAACCCGTACATTACCTCTCAAAAAAAAAAAAAAAAAAATCACGTTTGTTCATCAAGCAAAAAATCTCAATTGTCATTTTGTTCCACTCCTCCTCAATGCAGGTATGAGGGAGAAAGTATCGTTTTCCCTGTATTCTCCATACAGACAACTCATCTTCACACCATCTGTCATCAGATGTGTGGAAAATACAAGGCTGGGAGCTATCAAATGCAGCACCTTCCATGCCCAGCCCACTGACCAAACACTTGCTTTTGCTTCCCTACCACTATTCACAGAGTTAGCACTGTCCCTCTTGCTCCCTCTTCTTTAATGAAAACTCAACGATTTTTTTCCTCATCTGAAAAGGTCATTAAACTGCAAATTCTCTTCCTGTTCCTCCCCAACAACTCATCCATCTGGAGAAACCTTGCTGATCTCCATATTTCTAAATTGCTCCCTCACTTGATTCATGCCACGCTGCACATATCTCACATACCTAAATGAGAACCTTTGTCCCATGTCCTTTAACACCATGAATGTGCTTACCAGTCAACCCTCTAGCCTTCCCAACACCCTGCCCTTCTTTTGCCCTCGTTTTCTTCCCCTGCACTTCATGCTGCATAGATGTAAAGCCTCCACCCCAAAATGGGACCTCATCTTGTCACACACAACCCACCCCACAATGCTGTTCTGTGCCACCCCAGCTTTGCAGTTGCCTGCATGAGCCACGTGTTCCAGCTCCCATGGAGCACAGCAGAGCAAGTGGAAGTGCTGCTACTTCTTCTAGACAGAAGTATGGAGTACGAGTGAATCCAGGCATCTTCAAGTGGTCAGGCTCACATAAACATCTGCACCAGGGCAAAAGCTACTTCCACCACCCAACACTGGAAACAGAAATGGCTCAGGTACCTCTCTTTACCCTTACACAAGCCTGAAGCTCTCTGCACCAGCCATTTATATCCATGGTATACTCAGATAACCAGCGTAAGACAGACTCCTCTCTTGAAGACACTTTAAAACAGCCACTGTTCAGTATTTTGTCCTTTAACAAATAATTGAAGTTACAGCACCTTTAGCAGCATTTAACAAAAAAGGCCTCATACGCAGCCTATAAACCCCAGTCACTGATCCATCATGTATATGCATAGGTCATTATCTTTCCTGTATTTGAAGCCAACACTTTGCAGGGGAGCACCCATTTTTCAGAAAACATTATACAGAGGTCCTGTATTTAAACCCTGAACTTTAAGCTTAATGGCTACTTCAATCATGTTTGTAGAGGGAATATCTTCTTACTCAGCATTCAAAAACATGAAGTTCATACAGATCTGCAAGAAAGCATTTTAAAACTGCTTATGGCCTCTTAACCAGCTACATTTTCTTCCTACACATAGACATTTGCAGAATGAAAATATTAGTTATACATCTGCATCAGATCTAAGAGACACAGGTACGAAAGGCACACTCCTGTGTTTTATTGCCACCCACACATCCACACTGCAGCACAGTTCATTTTTAAACTATTGTGTGTCTTATAGTACAGACGTCTAAAAACTGGGATGTAAACTATTTTCTTAGCTGGTATTCACATCCTTCTGTCTTCTCACAGATTTGCCTGCTAAATCTTTCTGCAGTTGAATACAAGCTAACTAATATTTGGCTCATTCTTCCCACATTCAAGCTGCCCACATTCAAAACGTCTGCAGTATTTCCTCCCACCTTCACCTCCTGCTACTGCCTCATGTATTGGTATTGCCACATCAGTTTTACCTTTCTGCACAGGACCCCTCCACAGCTCTGCCCACATCACTGGGACAATAGCCACTGTCCCGCTTTTATTGGCAACCACTGAACCTGACTCTAAGCTGTGAGCAGATGGGGTTGATAGCAAATAGTGAACATTTTTTTGGTAACTACTCATTACTGTTCTACTTTGCTTTGATTTTTATTTTGCTTACTTTG
>JAAGNO010010081.1:57100-59527 GCA_033439905.1 Ceryle rudis | reverse complement strand
GCTACTTTGCTTTTGTTTTTTTTTGTTTTTTTTAAAAAAAAAGAGGCCCTGTCCCAAAATACCCACTTCACCCGAGGGGGGGGGAGGGGAGAAAAAAAAAAAGTTTCATACACAGCTTAAGATTTTTCCATAGGAGATCTTTTCATATATAAATATTTTTCCTGCATTACACCGTTCAAAGAAAAATGAGTTGTTTTTAATTAAATTTCAAGCAACAAAATCAAAACTCACCCAGCAAAGAATATATGCTAAAATATAAAACATTGAGAGCCTTTTCCCCTTCAGAACGTTTAAGCTTCAGATATTCTTGTTTTTCTCTTTTTTTTCCTCCTTCTGTTTTGGGGAAATTGAGATGGAAGGAAAGGGTACAATGCTGACAGATAAAGTAGAAGGGAGATTAATATTCACAGGACTCTTGAATAACAAAACTCTAAAAAGTATCTGTATTAAAAACTGGTAGTTTCCCGTTAGCACAAGGATTCAAATGGCTGATCTTAAACCAATTCCTTTCTTTAACATTACACAGCCCAATCCATTAGTTTTCCTAAAGAATATTTACTGGGAGAACTGCATGTAAAACCTCTCCCCACAATGATTTAGGGGGAAAGGCGATTCAGGTATCTTGAACAGGTGTAGTTCTTAATCATGAGATACCATGATGTATCTTGCTCTCCCAAACTCTGCTACCCTTGGCCATGTTGGTCTGCAACAGTGGATGAGGAGGGAGATGAATCTTTGTGATAACCCCAAGAGAGGATGTCCATGCAAGGCAGGACCACCAATGATTCCGGGGAACAATAACAAAACAATTGATTAGTTCTCCCTAAGGAAACAATCAACAAACGTTACAGAAAAAAAAGTGTTCTTTTTGGAGGCGATCATTTCACGGCTCGACTAAATTTCGAGGAGAAAGGAAGAAAGAGTTATTAGAAAAGAGAGGGGGAGTGAGAAAAATAAAGCGAAAAGGGTCTCACCACCCATAGCTCCGGCGACGTCTCCTAGGTCAGTCCAAGTCCAGTTCTTCCATGATGGGTACATCCCGATCCCTCTTTTTCTGTCCCTTTATACCCTTGAGAGACCCGAGTGGCATTACCCAATTTCCATAGGAAATGGTGTTAATTTGCATGAGCCCCATCAGCTCATCTGCCCCGCCCCTCCCCCTTGACGTAGTCAGCAGGAGCACTTAACTAAAGAAAAGACCGAGTCCCACCTGTGCAGAACTTTTCTCTTCCTTTTGTTAAAGCCTATCTGCAAGGCATCAAAGGGGGAACACAGAGACATTGGGAGTAATCAGCGCTTCTCCCCTCTAAACAGATCCTTCCAGATCTTATCACCACATGAAGTTTGAGGCACACAATAGGCGGGTTCTTACAACCAACCTTCCCAGCTTACCACACTGCAACTGATTTTTGCACTTTTACCATGAGCGCAGCTGACTCTTTCACCAGGAGCTTTTCAGCAGTACGAAAAGATTTGGAAGGACCTGTGGAAGTATTAGACTTGGAAACATGAGTAACGTTTGACTGTGAGTTAGTTCACCTTGGTTTTGTATAAAAGCAACCATTTCTGGTTCTCTTTGTATGGCAAGAGAGCTGTCTTTTATTGTGGTTCAACTCCAGGGAAGAAGAGCATTTTTTGATATATGGGAAATAAATAATTAAGGGATGATCCTTCTTCTTTCTCCCACAGTGAGGACCTCGGTCATACACAACCCCTTGACCATTACTCTATAAAAAAGACTTAAGCTGTTAACACCCAACATCAATATGCAAATACACCCATGTATATGGCATACAAATAAATAGTGTCTTCATCTCCACAGAAGATAGCAATATATCAGATATGCCTCTGTAGTCTGTTTAGGGTTTTCTTCATCATGGACACATTTTCTCCATGAAGTTACTGACCTAGTTCCTCTTAAAATACCATCATCCATTTAACAATTTAAAAGGGCCAAATTCTGGTAAAGAAACGGGAATTGACCTCAACATGCTCTTTTTGTCAAAAATAGATAATAAAAAAAAAATATACCAAAAAAAAATAAAGACCTTCATAATCTCTGATTTAAATCTCAGGGCACATTTCCATACAACCAAAGTCACCATTCTTACATGGGACCCTCTGTCACAAAGAGCAAGATTTGTTTGTATACTGCTAAGTTCAAGAAAATGGACTAAGAGGATATATTATGGAAGTACTAACTGCAAGAAAAACAAACTGAATAATACGACCAAGCCATATAAACTGTCCTGTCTAACTGAGTTCATGAAGAACACCTTCTTGAAGAAGAATGAAAAGAGACTATGGTACACAAGAATACTCGGAGATGGATCTCCAGGTGCTACACTTTGACATCCAACAGGATTTGCTGAACTGATCTAAATTTCAGTCTACTCAGAGAATACATTTTAAGATGTCAAATACTTT
>JAAGNO010010081.1:42100-52100 GCA_033439905.1 Ceryle rudis | reverse complement strand
CAGTGTCAACACCGTTCTTGTGAAGGGGATGTAAAAACTAGATTTATGTCAGTAATTGCAGTAGGTGTGTTGTGGCCATGCCAGCTCCTACTCACGTTTCAGAAGTCACAGTTGTACTTTATCAACTAATTCCAAAAGGTATTTTCTTACTCTGGAAGCCAAATTTATGTTGGATGCTTTCTCTTTGGATAAAATTAACTTAACATGGAAAAATAAGTTGCAGCTGAAGAAAGAAAACAACTTTATACAGTTAATAATGTTCTTAATCATGATAATCTAATGAAAATTAAAAACAACCTTTCAGTCAAGCCCAGCTTTTGTATGGCTATGAGTCCTACAATACGTTTTCCATCTAGTTCAGTGGTACCTAACTACCCTTGTTGGCCATGGCACAGTCCCTTATGAAAACAGCAATAAAGCACCACAGGTTTCTACATGGGCACGTTGCATCAGTCTGGATGAGTGTAATAAATCCATTGTGGATGCTTCGTACCCCAATTCCTTCATTAGATCTGAGGGATGTTGGGTGGATGGTGAGGGAGGGTGAACAACAAAGAAGACCACCAGGGTGATTTATTCAGCCTTTAGCTTGCAATTCCCTATCACTGCCACTCCTCTATTATATAGCAAAGATGAGATTGAGAGGTTTAGGAAAAATAGGGCATCCTGACACCACCAGAGTATCTATTGTGTCCAGCATGTCAAGGGAGGTTATTCTGTCCCTCTACTCTGCTCAGATGAGGCCCAACCCAGAGTAATGTGTCATGCTTTGGAGTCCTCAGCACGGGAAAGCCATGGACAGATTGGAGTGGATCCAGAGCAGGGCCACAGAAATTATAAGGGGGCTGGAACACCTCTCCTATGAAGAAAGGCTGAGAGAGTTGAGGCTGTTCAGCCTGGAGAAGAGAAGGTTCTGGAGACACCTTATTGCAGTCTTTCAATACTTAAAGGGGAATTATAAGAAAGATGGGGATAGACTTTTTAGCAGGGCCTGTTGTGATAGGACAAGATGTAATGGTTTTAAACTAAAAGAGAGTAGAATGAGACTAGATAAGGAAAAATTTTATGATTTTATGAGGGTGGTGAAACACTGGCACAGGTTGCCCAGAGAGATGGTAGATGCTCCACCCCAGAAACATTCAAGGTCATGTTGGACGGGCTTCAGAGCAACCTGATCTAGTTGTCCCTGCTCACTGCAGGGGGAGTTGGACAAGATGACCTTTAAAGGTCCCTTCCAACCCAAACTACTCCATGATTCTATGATCTAATTGTAGGTATTCATAGCCTATGTTCAGGGAAACTCTATGGAAGTTGTAGCTGGGGACGGTTCAGAAATCCATCCTCCATCTAAGGAGAAAGCTACATTCCTTGTGTCATGTCTCAGAATTACTCAAAGAGATCAAGGATTTTTTTTCTTTAACAGGTTAATTTAATTACTCCTACTTCTGTCTCCATATAGCACCCACATATTTCTTCCCCATTGCAAGGTCTCCTAATCCTTTCCAGAAAGCCGCGAGCTATTCCGTTCACCCCACAGCTATCACTTAGTCAGCTTAAGTGATTCTATAATAGAATATATTAAAATTCTTATCTTTGAGCTGCCCTGATGTATCATCGTACAACAGGATCTGTCACTGTGTTTGAACATCCTTATTTAAAATGTTAGGATGTTATCTGCAATATGTCACAATGCTGTCCCTAGCTGTACCCTAATATACAAGCAAAAGCGGAGTGAAGCGAGCACCCAGGCTGAGCAGGAGTGGAGCAGCATACTCTGAAAAAGAACTGGGAAGTTGACAGTGTTAACAAAAGGAGGAGTAAAATATTTTACAGTAGAGTAACATTTGGACTCTCCCAGTTCCTCTCTCTCTTCCCTGTAGGAGGAATTGGTTTATTCAATAATAGTAGTATTTTTTCAAGTGGTTTTAAAAGTATTTTAAAAACGGTGCAATAGCCTTTAAAGTAGTTTATGAGTGAGCTATGCAGCAATATTCACTGAAACACTCAGAATCAAACCAGAAACTGAACATCCAGCAAGATTTATCATGCAATTAGACAAAGTTACTTGGGCTGTGTTCCTGCTGTTCCTTATTTTCTCTTTGCTGGTATAAAACATGCTGTAATGAGCGTCAGCTATAGCACCTCACCCAGATGTTTCTGAAACGTAAATATGAAATTAATACATCTTAAAATCTTGGGACTTAAAAAACACTGCCTCACCTATTAAACTGGGATTAAAACATCCATACAGGAGGAAATTAATCTGTTACTTTTACTGAGAGTCTGAAGCAAAGAAAGACAAAGGTGGTACTTTCACTAAATATAATGATTAGTAAAGCATTACTGATCTCTTCTGCAAGTCAGCTGTCTCAAATCAGCACTCCAGTATTTGTCAGGATTGTGGAAAACATAAGCACCCTGTGGTTGAGATCTCCAGGAAATTTCTCTTGGGCTTTGCTTTTAGGTTAGATGCATTCAGGCAATACGATATATAAAATAAAGCATGTTCTGATAACCTAATTTACATGTATTTACATTTGAATTATTTAAATATTCAATTGTCGCAATTGATGTCATTTTGTGTGAAAGTGAAGGGCCATACAGCGATTGAAAATTTTGGTTACCTGGGTTGAAATATCTAAAAGGTCTTGGAAACTACCAAAGATGAGCAGCAGTAAACACTGGATTTGACATGACGTATATCAGGTAAATACAAATGTCTGTATGCTCCTTCATCTTGTCAAGGGAAAATAACTGGTCTGGGGTTCAGTGTTAGAAATGTACATTGGCATAAACATCAATGCTTTTTGAAAAACAAGGATATGGACAAGAAAGTACCCTCCTTCATGAAGGAAGTAAAAAAGGTCATTTTGCTGAGAAGAGAATTCCTTTTGTGGTGACTTCTGTCTGGAAAACACTGCCTCCCTACCCTGGTACAAGTCATGTCGCAGTGATGACATGATGCTCCCCTATGATCCCCAGGACCCTTTCATATGAATTCAACAATAATGAAGCTGAATCTTATCCTATGCTATGTCATTTTTCACCACGAAATCTATTCTGAACAAGAGGGTGTAAGATACTCATTATGTCTCTTGGGAAGGGTATCTAGACTCTATCTTGTCTAATGATCCTCACCACACTTTCTCTGGGATTGGGAAGGACTGGCCTGTACCTCTAGACCAGAATGGATCAATCAGCTTTGCAGTGTTTCTTACATTAATTAAGTCTCAGCCTGCTTCTCTCAACCAGGTAAGGCAAGAGACTGCTTTAGACTTCAATTTTGAGAACCATGTTTCAAATTCTTTTTCCTCCCAGAATCTTTCAAGGGTCATTGGACTAGCCATTTTCTCTGTGGTCTGATACTTGATATGCAAAGTATGATTTTTCAGTTCCTGTGAGGACAAATAATTAGAATACCAAGACTTCACAATCATATTGGTCATGATCGGAGTGGGTAACTTCTAGGCTAATGTTTAAATTGTACCTTGGTTCATCCCCCGTGGCAGTTATGGCAGAAAACTTGCTTACATGTTTGTAAAAATGGATGCCAGGAAATGACTGTGGTGTTAAGATATATATGGCATATGAGTCTGCTTAATTTTCTATTTATAAGCAAGCTGTTTTCCCATACAGCTTCAAACTATAGCTCATATAGTTTGAATAAGGTCAAGATTCGTGCCCTGGAGGGGATATAGATTATGTGAAGAAGCTAGTATTACAAAAAAAGAGTCTGAGTTTCTTCCCACTCTGAACAACTTGAAAGGTTCTTCTGATGAGCCCTTGTCTTCTCCTTCATCTCCAGGGTAGTGTAACTACCCTTATATGCTCTAAAGACTCACCAGGAAACCGTCAGCACTTTTTACACAGATTTTTAATACCAGCTAACAAGCCAGGTCAAAAGGAGTATCCTACAATGCTGCTATAACTTTTCTGGAACTAGCAAACAGCATATGTAACATTTGGCAATGAGCTACCACCTCTTCCGTCATCCCTGTTCTTTGACACATGGAGATTTGTGTAAATGGGGGCAGGCAGAACCTTTTTACAAATACAGCTCCATCCATATTCCTCTGAAGCCACATTTTTCTGCATACTGGATTTTTGATTTTATTTTATTTTGCCAGCTTTCTGTTGGATGTAGTTCTGATTATAACCTGACCACCAAGCTCCCCAAACTGAACTTTTGTACTGATTAAAAGTAAAGGCAGTATGTTTATGAAAGTCAGCAAATCTGTGAGTCAAAAGAAGACACCTTACCAAAGGGTCAGAATTTGATATAAGGAAGAAAATGTCCAAAAGCATGGAAGAAATGCTACTCCTTGGGTAAAAAGATACTGTTGCTGAGAAAAATCAAACATTAATAATTCATTTCTTTACAGACTTTTTACTTTTGACTTTAAGGAGGTAAAATAGTTTGAAAGCCCCTCAAAGGTGGGGGGAAAATATTGTATATTTCCTACCTCCAGCACATTTTGAACCAATTGACCTCAGTATGGTGGGAAAGCCTCTAGCCTCCTGGCAGAAAACAACTTTGAATGCCCAATAGAAAATTTAATATCTATGAGCTGGGAAAGAAAGAAAGAAAAAAAAAAAAAAATAAAGGCTACCAAATTAATGCCTTGGTTCATATATCTCAATTTATAACAGCATCTTGGATCAAGGGAGAGGGGAGAGGAAAGTTAACTCAGCCAAATTTGAAACTGTTCCAAAAGGATCAGAGTTGCAGTTGAATGTGTTTTCCTACTCTGTTACTTCTCTGGCATAAGCTATTGTATATGATGGAATATTTTACCCTGTTTTTCTAATGCACTGTTCCTCATTCAGATTTGGACAGACAAGGAGACACTGTAGGGGTGCACTTACTGAGGGAGATTTCCATTATACATTGTCTAGTTATAGCTTGTAATTGTACTTGCATATGCCTCAATATTGGGAAGATGATTGTACAGCCACTGTTCTCATTGACATTTTTGTATCCTTTGGATAAAATGGAATATTCGAGTGCTAAAGCAGAAGTGTTTAAGAAGGACTTTAAGAAGGACAGGGTATTCAGACAGGTTTTTGGGGGGGTTAACTATTGAGGTAAGGATGATATGGGTAAAATATTAGTACCCATTTTTTTATGTTGCTACTGATGTATTTTTATTGAAGACTTACTTTTTCTATACTGAAGTAGTTAAAAACCTAAACACCTACCTTGAGGTCTGGAGTTATATTCCAGACAATAATATTTTGCATTTTTGTAAAGTGAGCTTTTGCATAGCTCTGTATGTTGATCACCCGCCTGTATTTCTGCTTCTTACAAAAAACAATCTATCAGTTTTTATTCCATGTCTTTCACTGTGTGGCACTTCTTACTCTAGTATTTTAGTTTTGCTAAATTTCAATAGAAGTAGAGAGTATTAGAGCCACACTGTCAGAGGAGAGAGAAATCAAGTGATAAAGTCACATCCAACTCCATTCCTTAGAAAATAAAATTATCAGCAGTTAGCTACATCTTCACAGTCTTCCTGTGGTCAGACCAAGCAAACTAAAAAATCTGTAAGTCCCCTTAAAGAATATGTTGACACCATAAGTTGATAGCTATGGATCATCTCATCACAATCCACTATTGAAAGAGCTATAGGTGAAGCGCCTGTCTTATTTTTAAAGATCAAACCTTATATTTATTTTTTTTTAGAACACCAGCATTTACTTTAGATTCAGTCTATAAACTTCAGCAAAGGCTAATATTTACACATTTTTTGTTTTTATTTTGTCTTTCTGAAAGCACTACCAACACCAGAGAAGAAAATGCCATCATAGTAAAAAAGTAATAAATCTCTTGAAAACGCATGGAAGCAATTTCTCAGAATAAACTCACCATACATATGCCAGCAAATTTCACCCACAGAAACAGTGTTACATCACAGTTGTATCAGAACCAGAAAAAGACACCACCAGTGTTCAGCTGCAGTAGTCTCCTCCTTAGAGACATCTACAATTCATGTTTCTTCAGGAAAGAAAATTAAGAAAAAATAAAAATAACAATAAAAATAACAAAAAAATAAATGCAAATTTGTAGAAAAGCTTGTAAAACCTTGCTAAGGAAGCAGCCTATGCTATTCACAGTCCAAAGAAAACACACTGATTTAGTATAGAGCAGGCAGTGAAGCAAAATACATGGTCCTCTCTTTTATTTCTTTATGATATGTAATTTTTGTTGTCAACATAGTAACCATTTTGTCCGTTAGCTTGATAATAGCATCAAATTATTTTCATTTAACACCTGAACAGTTATATATTTCTGTCCAAATGTGTTGCTAAGCAGTGGTTAACTGAAAAAAATATTAAAAACAAACAAACAAAAAAAAAAAAAGCCAATTCCATTTACAAAAGTACTTTAAATTTTAAAACAAGCTTTTCTTAGGTAGACCTGAACAGATCTGTTCTTAAGAAGGAACAAATCATAATCAATATATGTGGTTTCAAGAGCAGAGCTGTTCAAGAACAGCTCAAGTGAGCACAGGCGTATGTATATTTACATTTACAGACTTGGACTGATTGATGATTTAAATTACCATTTGAACCAGGTAAAACATAGAGGTTTTTGCTGTTTCATCTTGAGTTGCTTCAAGTAAATCACAAAAGGATGAACCTCTAGCACTGAGCTTCACAACTAACTCCTAAACTCATTTTAACTGTCTATGGTTTCTACTGCTCTTATACCAAGCCCATCCTAGTGCAGTCTCCTGTCTTCCCTAAATAAGTTCTTCTCTTAGTGGGGAGTTCTTGCTACCCGCTATCTCATGCATCAGGTACTATTTTATTAAATGAGATTTTGGGGTATGTTGGTACATCCCCCTGGGACTACAAAATAATAAAGCATCTATGCAAGGTGTGGTCCCAGACACTGAACTCTTGCTTCCCATCGTCCCACTGCATCAGCTGGAGGTGCCATTTTTCACCTTTCAATGATTTCTTCAGGGCTTTTGAGCTAGATCAAAAGTTTCAAGCTCAAAGTGCTTCTGACAAAAACTGCTTCAGAAACAGCAAATGCAAAATAAACGAGGTGAATATCTCCAATCCTCTACTAGGCATATGTAACTTTATGTCATTTTTAAGTGTTTAAACATGGCAGAAAACTTGTTCCTTATAAAACTCTATGTTTCCACCATGATGTCTAGAAAAGTTTTATTTGAGAATTGCTGCAGATGCCCAGTCCATGGAAGAGCTATTTGCTTTAACCCAGAGGTCATATGTTTCAGTCTTTTTGTAAGATTCCGTTCTGGCAAAAGTACAACTCTGACTTTGCTAAAGCAATAGGATGCAAGGGGATGTCAACTTAACAAAATTCCTCTTCCCACAAGAGGAAGGTTAGAAGCAGGCTCAAATCAGAGGTCATTCATTATAAATTTTAGGCCTTTAGATGCTATGGAATTGTAAAAAAGACTATATTGAGACAATACATAGTAGGAAAATGCTACCTCTTCATTCTTCAGAAGGGGTTTGGGGTTAGTTTCCTTCCTGTTTTAACATAATTGAGGGAGTGGTTTGCACATCATGGCCATATCACAACTACTGAATTCACATCTAAATAAAAAGGAAATCCTACTTTAACAGCTGCATCTGCTGGCAAGGACAAACAATGTACTGTCACTGCATTTCGTAAACAACATAAGGAGCAAACTGGGGAAGTGCACTACAGCTGATGGGTACAACATAACAACTATACTAAAGACCAACTACCTAACCTTGTATAAAGCCTCTTCTAGCCACCTGAGCTAGAAGAACTCACCTAAGAACTGAGGCTAGTCTGATCTTGGCATGCTGTTTATAGTTTGCATTTTAATTTCCATATATGTTGACGAGACAGTGTTAAAATACCATGGCCCAAATACACAAAAAGAATTGACTTGACCCATCCATAATGGATTGTAAACATCCCTGATCTTCCTCGTTACTTCTTTTCATTTTGATGCTCAGATTTTCTTCTTCACTTATCAATGTAGAAGAATGCTACAGCTTCCACAGTACAATGTGCCTCAGTCATATTTGAAGGTTAGCCACTAAGATGTCCATATCCCCACTCGTGCTTTAAGTACCCTTTTTCTTAAACAGCACTTTAATATGCAGCTTCAAGTTACAGGAGATAAATGAGTTGTAGTAGGGGAACAATGCAAAGAAATGTGCAAAATGTGGACAGCAGATCTGGAAAAGTCAGATGCATATTGAAAGTAGAACCCGGAGGAGGAGGCTACCAAGGAAAGATATATGTAGAAGGAAACTGGAAAAAAAATAATAAAAAAAACCAAACCACAAACAAAAACCCACACCAAAAACAAAACCAAAAACAACAACAAAAACCAACCAACCAAAAAAAAAAAAAGAAACCAAAACAAAACAGCTAAATGGATTAAAGGAGCAAATGAGGAAGAAACAAGAAAAGATTTCATAAGAGACCTATTCTACAGCCAAAAACTGGAGAGAGAAAAGCTCCTCTGAACCATGACAAATACAGTAGGAAAATGAAAGGTAAGACCATGACAAAGAGAGAAACTAAGAAAATGGCAAGTTATGAAAATGTCAGAGGCTGAGTAGGAATTCTGGGACAATAGTGAAAAATCATAACATGGAATAAGGGCTGTTGAACAGGAAACAAAACACTGAAAGTGTTGGAGAGAAGCAATGCTTCAAAACTTAAGGCTGAAATTATGCTGTAGAAGAAAGAATGAAGGATATGAACTGAAAAGGTTACACAGTGCATAGCTGCACGTCACAGAAGTTTTTGAGGGTGATAGTGAAAGGAGATGATTATCTCAGGGGGACTTTGGGCTGATCCTTTTATGTTATTTTTTTAGTCAAATTCTCTGGCTCAGCCTGGGGAATAAGCTGAGTTAAAGGTGCTCCTTGCTTTTGTCCTAGGGGGTAGCTAGATAGAGGAGTGATTCAGTAGACAGACCCACTTTAAGAAAAATGCTTATAAATGACATTAATGCCAGAGACTAGAGAGAGCTTGGCAGGATTTCCTTAGCCTTTGCCTAGAGAGAAATCAGGTTTACTCTGGATTCGATCTCAGAGATGGGGACAAACATGCCCTTTCAGACAACCTTTCAAAGCAGGGCCACTCACTTGCCCTGGATCAGCCCCCAGGCAGACCATATTGGTTTCACCTTATCTTGGAAAAAGTTACCAGTTGGCAGCTGCCATCTGGGACTCATGGTGCATCCTGCAGCAAGCATGAAGCACAACCAAGGTCAGAGGTAGAACTAAAAGGGTGCCACGAAAAGGAGGAAAAAGGAGAAAAAAAACCCAACCAAATAAATGTTATTCTGAGATACAGCAGCCAGCTCAGTTGGAGAGTTGGGAGAAAAAAAAAATAGAAAATTTAAAAATAATAATAATAATAATAAAAATTAGGACGTGTTAAAAAGCACAGTAAAAGCACAGGTAATTGCACATTCTGGTCGAGTTATCCTGGGAATAGACAGCACTTCACAGCCATCATCATCATGTAAAACAACCATTGTCTTTTTAATCACAGTTCTATGTAAAGTGTCTATAGATTAAAAGAGCACAAATTTACTACTAAATTATCTACACAGCTAAAAATCCTGTCTCAGCTGTTCCCTTAAAGCCAAATCTTAAAGGTGCTTATGTTGCTATCAGTTAAGAACAACTTCAGTGAGTGTCTAGTTCACACAAGCCTAAGCAGTGATCTGTCTCCTGTTTTGCTTCCATTTACCTCAAAATTACAAAATAAATTCTGAAATAAAGGACCCACAAACTTAGATCCAGCTTGTCATAACAACTCATGGAAGGAATTTCTGTTAATTGACAAATTTTCAGGAGTAACAGAGTTAAAATTATAAATAAATAAAAGCATTTGCAAATTAATTTAGACTGTGAGGTAATTGAGGCGATAACCAAAATATAAATTCCAAAATTTCTGAACCTTGGGAAGATTACATAAAATTCAGAGATGAAGAATCCATCTGTGGTTTTCATTATGCTAATA
>JAAGNO010010081.1:21026-38078 GCA_033439905.1 Ceryle rudis | reverse complement strand
ATTAAAAAAAACCAAACCAAACCAAACAAAAAACAAAAACAAAAACAAAAACAAAAACAAAAACAAAAAAAAAAAAAAGAAAAAACCAAACAGATGGGCATTTATCTTAACTTCTAAAAAAATCAGATTCTCTGCATTATCATTCACTTCATGGATATATGAACAAGTGAATTCCCATGGCAGGAATGAACACCAAAAAACAAGCTTTAAATACAAATTGAGGCAGTTAAGAAAAGTAAGTATCTGAACTATCAAGTGCCAGTACTTACAGCTGACAGACAACTATAATCTAACATTAGCAGAAGTACAATCAGTGAATCAGAATTTTTCTTCTACATTATTTGTTCCATTTGATTACATGACAAGTATTCATTTTCATGTCTATACTGATCACCACAGAATTGGGCCCATATTTCAGAGTAATGCTATTTTGTTTGCTTTTTGTTATTACATATACAAACTTCAGGATAAAGTTACCGTATGTTCTCCCTGGGTACAACCCCTAAATATTTCTAAATACATTGTGTTTACTTACCCTTCTGGGAAGTCAGATATAGAATCAAAGAATCATAGAAGCATAGAATGGTTTGGGTTCGAAGGGTCATCTGGTCCAACTCCCCTGCAGTGAGCAGGGACATCTGCAACTAAATGAAGTTGCTCAGAGCCCCATCCAACATGACCTTGAATGTTTCCAGGGATGGGGTTTCTACCACCTCTCTGGGCAACCTGTGCCAGTGTTTCACCACCCTCATCATAAAAAAAATCTTCCTTATATCTAGTCTAAAACCATTATGCCTTGTCCTACTACAACAGGCCCTGCTAAAAAGTCTGTCCCCATCTTTATTTCAAGTCCCCTTTAAGTATTGAAAGACCGCAATATGGTCTCCCCAGAGTCTTCTCTTCTCCAGGCTGAACAACCCCAATTCTTTCATCCTTTCCCCATAAGAGAGGTGTTCCTTTGATCATTTTTGGTGTCCCATTTGATCATTTTTGGTGTCCCGCTGTCCTTTGGACCCACTCCAACAGGTTCATGTCCTTCTTTTGCTGACTTGGCCCCAGAGCTGGATACAGTACTCCAGGTGAGGTCTCACTAGAGCAGATTGGCAGAATCACCTCCCTCAACCTACTAGCCACACTTCTTTTCATGCAGCCTTGGACACAGTTGGCCTTCTGGGCTGCAAGCACGCATTGCGGGCTTATGTCCAGCTTGTCATCCACCATTACCCCCAAGTCCTTCTTTACATTGCTGCTCTCAATCACATCATCCCCCAGCCTGTACTGATACCAAGGATTCACCCAACTTGGCAACTACATCAGCCAGTTCCCTCAGGACTCTGGGATGCAGCTCATCAGGTCCCACAGACTTCTGTATATTCAAATTCCTCAGGCAGTCACAAGCCTGATCTTCTTTTACAGTGGGAGGGACTTGGGCCCCATCCTGCAGTCCATTGACTCGAGAGGCATGAGAAGAGAGGTTGCTATTGAAGACTGAGGCAAAAGGGTTGTTGAGTACCTCAGCCTTCTCACCTCTTGTTACCAGCTTGCTAGTCTCACTCATCAGGAGGGGTACACTTTCTTTGACCTTCATTTTCTTGTTGCCATACCTATAGAAGCCCTTTTTGATATTCTTTGCATCTCCTTCCAAGTTCAGCTCCAGCAATGCCTTGGCTTTCCTGACCCCATCCTTACACAGCCAGAAAGTGTCCCTATGCTCTTCACAGAATACCTGTCCCTGCTTCCACTGCCTGTGCAATTCATTCTTGCTCTTTGGTTTGATCAGCAGGTCTTGAGTCAGACATGTCAGTCTCTTGCCTTCCTTACCTGATTTCTTACACATGGGGACTGAGAGCTCTTGGACTCTACGAAAAGCATCCTTAAAGATCTGTCATCTCTGTTCTGCTCCCTGAGGACTGTTTCCCAGGGGGTCCTATTGACTAACTCCTTGAACAGCTGGGTTTGTTTTCCTAAAATTCAGGGTCCTGACTTTATTCCTCAGCTGACCCATTTACCTCAGGACTATGAACTCCAGCAGTGCATGATCACTGAAGCCCAGGCTGTCTCCAGTCTTGACACTGCTGATTAGCTCACATGCTTTTGTGACCATCAGGTCCAGTATTACATCCCCTCTGGTAGGGCTGTCTATTACCTGGCCTGAGAAGTCTCCTGAATTGCCTACAGTTTGCCATACTGTTTTTCCAGATGTTGGGGTGGTTGAAGTCTCCCAGCAGGATGAGATAGCCTGGCAGGCAAAGCCTCCTGGACCCGGAGTAAGAAAGCTTCAGCAATAAGCTCCCCTTAGACACCAACCACAAGGTTCCCTTTGTTGCCTCAGTCTCTAATTCTTACCCATAAACTTTCAATCTGCTTGTTGCTATTCTTTAGGGACAATTCTTCATACTCTGTCCATTTCTTGACATAGAGGGCAACACCTCTCCTTCCTTGTCTGTCCCTTCTGATCAGCCCGTAGACAACAATAGTCACACTCCAGTCATGGGATTCATCCCACCAAGTTTCAGTAATGGCAACCAGTTCACAGCTTTCTAGCGGCATGGTGGATTCCAGCTCCTCCTGTTTGTTGTCCATGCTGTGTGCATTGGTGTAGAGGCACTTCAGCTGGCCTGTCATCCGTGTCACCTCCTTAGAGAAACTCCCATTAATATCTTTGAGGTATTTCACCAGTGTTTCCCTGTTGGCTCCTAGCATGCCTCAGAGAAACAGGCTGAGGTCCCTCATTAGCACCCCATCCCTCTAACCATGGCATGTCATCCCACAGCTTGTCCCAGGTGAGGCTGATATTATAGCCCTCCCCCTTTAACTCTAGTTTAAAGCCCTGTCAATGAGCCCCACTAGCTCCTGAGCAAAGACCCTCTTTCACCTTTGAGAAAGGTGAATCCCATCTGATGCCAACAAGCCTGGTACCCTGTAGGCCATCCCATTGTCAAAAGAAACCCAAAAATGTGGCAGTGACACCAGCCCCAGAGCCATGCATTAGTAGACTGGGTCCATCTCTTTCTCCCAGTGTCACTGTCCATAACTGGAAAGAGAGAGGAAAAAATAACCTGTGCCCCAGATTCTCTCACCAACCAACCTAAGGCCCCGAAGTCCTTTTTTGGTCACTCTTGAATTATGGGTTGCAACTTCTTCTCCACTCACATGGAAGGTCAGTAACAGATAATAGTCTGAGGGCTGTACCAAGCTAGGAAGCTCCTAGTGACGTCCTTAATGCAGGTCCCAGTGGGGCAGCAGACTTCCCTATGAGGATGGTCTGTCCAGCGTATAGGACCCTCTGTACCCCTCAGAAGGGAGTTGCCTTATGGCAGGGACTGTAGAGAAGAAAACAATGGATGGTAACCAGCTGCAAATGCAGCAAAGATTGCAATGTTACTACTGCTAGTGTCTCCTCATCTGAATGGATATAGGGGCTTTTGTTCTAAACAGCAGCTTCAGTACTTCTACCTCCATCTGAAATTCATTTTACTATGCATTTGATTTTGGTAATGGTCACGAACTTTGCCTAGGAACATCCACACAAGGAATTTATTTCTTGCACTAGTGCTGAAAAATGCATACCCATGTATAAAAATAGCAAATATAAATCCAATTTCTATTTTTATTATTTTAATTTAATAACTTTTATTTAACTTTCACAAATATCATTCACTTCTACTGTCATCCTTTAGCAGAAGTTAACTGTGTAACTTAACTAGGAATAGGAGTGGTTCCACTAACTTTTTATTTCAAGATATTGCAATGGGTAACCAAACATTTAAATATATATAAACATTATATATATTTGTACATTATCCCAGAAAACATGAAAGAGCATTGAGAAATACATTTGTCCAGCAAAAGGTGGATGACAACATCCAGCTGTTTTTTATTTCTGATAAGTTACAGAAGCATTGCACTAAAAGTGAGGGGTTTTAGGGGAAAAAAAAAAAAAAAAAAAGGCAAAAAAAAAAGCAAGAAAAGGATGTATCTAAGCCTGTGAGCTTTTAATTAGGTGCATAGGGGAAGAGGTTGAATATCAATTTAAACTTTAATGTGGCCTTCTACCAAGGAGTAACCAACCTCTTTGTATGGATGTTCAAGGGCAAGCATCTAATTTCTACTGGTGTCAAGGACAGGCAAAAATCTCAACATCTCTCTACAATAAGTGTTTTCTCCATAGACATGAGTATCACCAGGTCCAGGGAGAGACTCCATGTGTCACAGACTGTTTAATGGGTTGATGCCAAGAACCTGTTCTCCACTATCAGCACTTTACCGTACAACCCCGAGCAAGTCTCCTCACGTTTACATGCCTCTGTTTCCCAATCTTTGAAATAGCCTCAATATTTATCGTATCAGAGCAATAACACAAGGCTCCTGTCACGTTGATAAGTGGCTTAGAGATCCCTGGATAGATGCTGAGTTGGCATCTAAGTGTATATTTACAAATGGAGATGTATTCTATTGTTATGAATATTGTGTATTGCAGGCTGCTTACATTATCAATTTAATGTACATGAAGATTCAATCAATGCTGTTTAAGACCTTGAAAAAGACGCTACTCTGTGTACATTCTGATAGGCTAAGTGTTGATTCAGCCTACACACACGTACAAATAATATCTCGAGTCATTAGGGTCTAGCTTTTTTAAAAAGCAGTTTTCAAACTTTCAAAAATCCTTTCTATGTGTGATCTGAGTTGCCTTCTACATTCGAAGCTGATAAAATGCAGGAATGTTCACATTCATGAGACAATAGCTTTGACTGAATGCTGTAAAATGAAATAGTCTCTTTCAGTTTTTCCTTTCAAAAGGAAAATTGCATAAATAATACATTTGGGCCTTGCAATACAAAACAAGCACAATAGCTACTTTACAGCTTTCATCAAAATGAAGGCCATCTTTTTCATTTATATTATGAAACTAGTAATACAATATCATCATCTCCGATTGGCTGAAATCATCTAGATGGTGAGTTCTCCTTTCCAGATAATGCCACTTGGTCTCTATGTCAATGCAATGTGTAATGGTGGGACATATAAGACAAATTTTTTGTCATTGGTTAGCAATGAAGCTTAAAAAAAAGTAATAATGGAGATTTATTGAGGGATAAGCAATGCTTCTCAGTGAAAAAGAGTAAGACCAGTATCTGAAATGTTTCTGCACTCCTTGTGAATGTTTTGCTTTTGCATTTGTGCTCCTTTGCATTCTTAATATGTTCTGTGTCAAAAGGGAAAGAGTATGCAATGATGGAAAGGGTAACTTAATCTCAGAAGAACTCTTAAGATGAAAGGTTTGTCCTTAATTTCCTATTTAACATGAGATAGATTTTGCTCCCCCAGACAGAAAAACTCAAAACCCACTTAGGACATGTCACAGAAGGGTAGGT
The DNA here is from genome assembly GCA_033439905.1 of Ceryle rudis. NCBI lineage: Eukaryota > Metazoa > Chordata > Aves > Coraciiformes > Cerylidae > Ceryle > Ceryle rudis. The sequence continues at coordinate 32,700 of JAAGNO010010081.1, read as the reverse complement.
GGCAGTGCTGGAGGTATGCTGTTGTGCTCCATTCCCACCACCATCCAGAGGGCCATTTCATCCGCTCCCTACTCTCCACTGAAGCTCCTTCTTTGACAGCTGTCTTTGTGTTCTCCACTCAGTTTTCAACTATCATCCTCAGTCTTGGACTAAAACTGAAACTGAGCCAAACATGGAGTTTGACTAACACACAGATCTATTCACAGTCATCCTTAGGAAATTCTCAAGCTCTCATGTCTACAGATATTTTGCAGCTCCCTAACTCCTTCCTATACGATGAGAGACATAATGTGTGGTAAAGAACAATATTTTCTTTCATATGATAAATGCTCTACCTTTCATTTTCTCCCAGTTGTAGTGGCATTCTTTATGTTTCAGATTTATTTACAAAGTCCACATCTTGAGATGACTTCTCTCCCTCACAGTGACCTTTCAGAATAGTGTTTGCACCCAGAATGAAAACCAAATCAAAACCATACAAAGTTTTTAGATGTCAGCTGAGACAGACAATTGGTAGAGCCACCTCTCTGACTGCAGAGAATATACAAGAAGAAAGAATATACAAGAAGAAAGGACATTTTTACAAACCTGGTGGTTGGTATTTTCTTACAGGTTTAATTCCATTCTACTTCTGCCCACAAGGCCATCCACTGGAAACAGAAGTAAAGTAATTGCTAAATGTGTTGGCTTTAACATGCATCAGATATAGAAAACATTTAATCAACCTTTCCCGGATAGTTGTCTGCTGAAAGTACACATCTAAATGGTATGGAAGCATAAAAACCAACTCAGAATGGACAATATTTTGTCCTTGTCATGGACAGTTATCTCAGTCCCTCTTGATGTATGTTTGATAGGTCTTCCTTAGTCAGACGTGTATATGCAGTCACCCTTGTGAATCCCTAGTTTTTGTCCACCTCATCCAGACCTTGAAGGGATCCACTTTACTAAGAAGGACCATTGGTCTATTTAGAGACCAGCCTGATGTGCCAAGTTAAAAACAACTACTTGACTTCAGTGACAAAGCAGTTTCTTGAGGATATCTTCTCCTTTATTGTGCCTCAACTCTACCCTTTGTAAAATGGAATTTGGCAGCTCTGGGAGTGTTTTGAGAACGACTTGCCATTTTTTATCCATGGCATTATGCCACTAGATATTGTTTAACTAAACCCCAGTTGTGTTTGAGATGGGAGACTGTGTTACTAAACTTCCATGCTTAGTGCAAACCCTACTGAGTGCTCTGCTTCTTCTGCACTTAATCACTCTCTCATTGATTTACAATTCTATTTTCTGCAAGGACAGACTTCCATTGTTCTGTTTATTGAATTCAACAGTATGGGTTTATAATCCTTCTCCTTTCTCATTTTAACATAAGAGAGAGTAGAAGTCTGTATGAAGCCTCTCACTTTCAAGATGGGAGTTTTCATTTTTATTGCAAAATGCAGTTGGAACAGAAATGCATATCTTAATGTGAAAAATTGTATTTTCCCCATCAGATGAACAAACCCAAACTTTCTATGCAGGCACTAAATTCAGGCATACTAAAGCCACATCTGAAAATTGAACATTGACACATATCGTCTGGGCAAAGCTGCAGCTATTAGATGTTATTTGAATACCAAGGTCAACCATTAAAATTATTCCCTCCTCCACATCATTATAATATTGTACTACAAATGTCATCAGGATTATGACATGGATTGTAAGACTATAACATTAATTTTCAGCTGGTCTGCAATTATATTTCTTTCACTGTGGAAGTGTTAGCTTTGATTTGATAAAGAATAATGCTGTGTCAGTACCTGGGCAGGAGATTTGCAGAGGAAAGATCCCAGGTTCTGAGAATTCACCAGGAGAACCTTGCCCATTGAAAAAAATCATCTGGGTCGAGGTTAAGTACTGACACACGCCTGCTGAAGTATAAACCTAAAACATTCATGTGCCCATCACCCATTTCACAAAAGATACTTTCAGCACATTTCTGGCTCTGTAGATATTTCTCCCACATATCACTAGACACAGCATTGCTTACTCATATCAATCCCACATCCTGCTGCTTACCCTGCAGCCATTTCTTGCTTTCTTCTCTCTTGCCTTTGTGCCATAGGGCTTACTGTTGGGTTAGTTAACTGAAGTGGTCACTAAGCATTTTCTTTGAATTCACCTGGGTTAGGTTTTCTTTATCCCAGCTCAGAACATGACAAAAGAAATGTGCAAATCTTGTCTACTAAGCTGAAAGTTAGCAGAGTGCTTCCCACCAAGTCAGTCTGGCATGCTGCTGCAGCTAACCCCGCCACGCATTGCAGTCCAGAGGTAGCATGTCCTAGTTTGTTTCACTCTAGCTTTTCCTCTGGGCTCTGCTATTTGCAGATCCTGTCCTGATGTGGATGAGGCAGCAGAGACCACAGCACAAACACGGTGTGCTTTAGTCACTTCTGCTCCTCTGAAAGCTCTTTCAAGGTTTGTTCTTACCAGGAGCCCTACAGTAAACTGCCGACAGATAGGGAATTGACTGGGAGTCGTCAATGCCCTTGGGGGACAGAAAAGAAGAGGTCTTTGAAGACTTGTTTTCAACGGTATCTAAGCACAGGAGGCTTTAATCTTGTTAGATGTGGACTTGTCCGTTCTACCTGTTTTTAAACAAGAATGGTTTTTTTCCCCTAGCCCTGTACTTATGATGGAGTAACATCTGATGACTATGTCTCTGTTGAGGACAAGACAAGAAGAGTCCTTGATTCAAGGAGTAACCTTGAGAGGAAGTTCAGTGTGGAGGGTGGGTACTTCATGCACAGTGAAAGGAAGAGTTTTTGCAATCTGCTGCACAAGCAGCTGTGTGAGAAACACTTCTTTCTCAAGAAGGAAAAAAAATAAAAATGTTTTCTTGTTTACAGAACTCATAGCAATGTTACTACTCCCAGGTTGTGCTAACTCAGTGAAAAGGAAGACTACAAGGCAGTAGTAAAATACACTTCTTATTTTTCTACCTTCTTTGGGGTATGGATTACGTTCTGCTAGTACTACTTACTTCCAACCTACTACTGCTCCTACTTGCTTACTCACCACTTCTTATTATCCTGAACTGTATCCTGAAATGATTAATAGCAATTAGTAAGCTCCTCTCTCAAAATACTGGATTCAACTGTGTAACAGTTAAGAGATGCAAAGACAAATATTTTAACTACTACTTACTTGTTCTTCCCATATGTCAGCATCATTCTTTCCTAAGGGGCAGGCCAGAGCTTGGGAGCTGTGAGGGAAATACATTACAAAAGAGAAGCTACATCAAGCTAAAATCTTAGTGTTAGCCTATGAAAATCCTGGTGAATAGGTATTAATAGCATGCAGTTAGCTCACAGAGAAGATAAAATTGTGTCTGAGCAGAACAAAACTGAATGCATGTAGAAAAACAGTGCATACTGAAAAGCACAATAAATTGTACTATGAACCCTACAGCTTTTAAACAAGCCTGTAACATAATAAATATTTTGTTACTCCTTGTATCATAGTTTTCAACTTTTCTGTTGTTTCATACATTCAAATGTACTCTCTAAAGAGTACATTTATACTGCAGTGCTTTAGTGTACAAGTTCCTAACAAGGGATGCTCAGGCACAATCCAGGTTCAAAGTAGAAACCAATAAATTGTGCCAGATCTGTGCTTGTAGGACCATATCAGAAGAGAGACATAAAGCACTAGAGGGGCAAGGAGAAAGGAACCCTAACCCAAGGGCTAGGAAAAAGGGAGAGGAGTTGGAAGCAGCCCCAGAGGGCATGCAATGATTTCCAGAGGCACCAGGTTAGAAGAGGTGATGCAACAGCAGATGTTCAGGGAGAAGTAATAAGATGAAAAGAATGCAATGAGAGTAAGACCTGACATCAAAAGGTTGAAACCACTGACCTAGCACAGGACCATCTTTCAGAAATTATTTTTCAGTCTCTTTAGGGGATTTATGATTTGCAGCTTTCTTCATCTTTTTAACTTCAAATAGTCAAGCTTCTTGTTTAACAACAGGTATAACAGACAAAGCCACATCTAACAGATTAAAGCCTCTTGTTCTTAGACACTGCTGAAAGCAAGTCTTCAAAATACAAAATCTGTTCCTTCTGTTGAAAGTATTATGCATGGAAGATATTTTGCTTTCTCCTTAAGCTTTATTTACTCATTCACTCATCTTAGACAGTGCTCTCTCCAATTAGTAAAGGCATTAAAATACTTTATATAGACAGCCCCATGAATAGCCTCAATTGTTCTCCATCTTAGCCTAGCTGGTAGAGCTTGGTGGCCAACTTTGTATTATGGAAGACTTCCCACCTGCGCAGAGTTCCATCCACTTCTACTGCACAAAGGTGCAGATACCAAAGCCTTAAGGGCAGCTGGTACATCTCAGAGCTCAGAGATGGGAATGGAATGCAGCCAGTCCCTCCAAACACATCACCTTCTGCCAGCTAACACAAAGGTGGCTTTAATCTACCTGCAGTCCCTTCAATTTGTTCAGCTTCTCAAAGATGACACAAGGTAACCCTCTTGACAAATGTCTCCAAAACAGACATCATACACTGCTTCACAGAGGGCTATTGGGAGTGTCCAGTAAGTGTCCATTTCTGAAAATCTGTGGGTCCTTCAAGCTAAGACATTTTATCTTATAGCCTCTGTGAATTTAGAGATGCACAGAACATTCTGACTGAATTTTGTACCTCCTCATCTCTGCTCTAACTTCCTTTAAAGTAAGTAGCTTTTGATTATATACCCATTTTTAGCTTATGTATTTTGTATCATATATTTTTATACTTAAAATATACCTCAATTATATTAGAATTGCATATGCTGGAAGGAGAGATCATAATTACTGATAGTAACGTTCACCTCACATAAATCTGGGCACATAAATCTAGAGCCAGTACCCAGACTAGCTCAGAACAGGAGTGCTGGCGCTTGCCATTTAGTGGATCCTCCAGGGATCCTTGACTCTGGAAGGTGTCCAGGGAGAACAGTCATTCAAAAAAATCAGAACAGCAAAAGCATGCACTGAAAATTAACCAGTTGTTGAAGTCCTGATATTAAACATCATCCACATCATTTCAAAACCCAACAGCAACCCATGAGCAACCCATACTAACTTCACCTAGGTTGCCGTCGCTTCACATTCACCTCTACTTTCTTCTGAATGTGTAGGTCAGACAAAAAAGATGAGAGACAGATAAATAGTCACTATTGTGAGCTATCTGAAACTGAATTGGGGTAAATTTCTTGAAGACTGGATATGTGGTTAGAGCATGAGCAGGAGCAATAGCTTGAAGCTTTTTTATTTCTGGCCTTTACTCTTATAATCTTCCAGATTATTTAGAGGTGTCCATTACCATGTCAAAGGTAAAAACCTCTCCCATTTAAGCAAATGTCCACACTGAACATATGCCATCATAACATGTCAAGAAGAAAGGCATGAAAAATTCATGGGGAAGTGCCCATAAATATGAGATTTAAAAAAAAAAAAAAAAAAAGGATATCATATCTCTCTGTTCCACCAGCTATCTCATTTTTAAATAGGAAGGAACATCTCTCCACTTATTTCAAACTAATTCTGAAAATACATCGATATTCTCTGTTTACCTTCCTGCCTTTGCTGGGGGTAACTGAAAATGGTTCACTGACACTTTCAGGTGAAACTCAGTAACCGTCTGGCTTTAATGCTTTTACATAAAGCCCACCCCATTTTCTATGTGGAGCTCAATACATCATCCACCCCCAGCTACAGCTCACAGAAAAGATTGGAGAGCAGCTTGTACATCAAAAGTGAAGTATGAAAAAAAATTAACAAGCAAGAAATTAAATCATTAAAACTCATCAGTATTTTGCCCAAAATATTTAATCATAATACTTCACTCTATCTTGCAGCTCTGGACCACAAAGCACATTGCACAGGATGATAAATTACATTATCTTCATTTTACAGATGGGAAACTGAGGCATAGGAAAGCAAATAGACTTTCTCCATGAATTGATAATATAAAACTTATTTTCTGACTCGCAGTCTGGCAGTCTATTCAATAGACTATCCTGGTTTTAATTCCTATCTGAAAAGAGTGAAAGAAATAAATGTGCTGTTATGTTAGCTTTTGCAAATCCATTTTCCCTTAGCACCAAGACAAAAAAAGCAAGAGTCAAATGCTTAAAATAGTTAGAAATATTAAAGCACATAAGAAAACTATTTAGTTGCATTTACAGCTGGCAGGAGACTCTGGCATTCTATTTTTATTTTACATTTTTTACAGCTAAAGATTTCATTGTAGTACCTGAAAATCGTGGTAGTTTGCCGACAAGCTTGCAGCTTCGAGTACTCATTTCCAAGCCAACTGTATTTGAAAACAATGTTTGGCACTGAAAATAAGAAGAGATATAAGAAAAATATTAAAATCGCTATGGGAGTGACAGGAAAAAACGGAGTGAGACAGATTCCTCCAGCCTGATCCTTTATGATTCTTTTCTAGTTATTGAGTATATAAATTTCAATCCCCTAGTAGAGCTGAGGGGGGAGAAAAATACATGATTATCATATCACTCAAAGCTGCACAACTTTAAAATCAGCTCCAATATAAATTCACTCTCTATAAAATGACTTTTAATATTCTTTTCCTTAACATAAGTATTAAATTTTGTATGATTAAAAATTTATTTACTCTCTCTTCCTTAATTTAGATTTTTATTTGCTATTATTGCCATTCCCATCTGATCTTGACAAAATCTCTCTGTACATTATGGCAAGAGTATACCACTAGCTGTGACACATCACTGGGCTTTGAAAGCTAAGCCTTAAGGCAAATTAAAAGTGACCACTTCAACCTGATGGCTCAGACAATATGTGTTATACTGCTGTTCCACAAAAGAAGAAAGGGGAGAAAGCAAGGGAGGTAGGAATCCTTTCCTGCATTAGGTAATGTGTCAGGGAGCTATATGTCTACAGAAAGATCCTGTTAACTAATTTACACTGCAACCCATCAGAATTTTGTCATATTAATTCACCTGTCTTAGACGATTTGCTACTTATTTCAGAAGCTGCAGGTATAACCCTGTTCTTTAATAACTCACCAGGTCTTGACGTGTCCCAGGTAAAGTAAATAAAACAAAATAAAATAAAGTGAACTTCATCCAAAATTATGTTCACCCAAAGCATCACATATGAATACCCTTCTCTCCAGGATAAAGTAGCTCAGACTGTACCTGTACCAAATTAAAAATACCCAAACAACAACCAAACAAACAACACAACCCCGGAACAAAACAAACAAACAACAACAACAACAAAACAAAGCTGAAAACTGATATGATTTATGATAAAACATGGAAGACTAAGTGTTGGCAGGAGCATGGCCATAACTACCAATGAGCATACCACTATCCTTTCAATTTCATATTAGTTGTTTTGTGAAATGACTTAGGTTTTGTTCTGTACCTGGGCTGGGTTTTGGGTTTTTTTCCAGTTTTTCATCTCTGGTTTTGGGTTGGTTTTTTTTTTAATTTTATATATTTACAGAAAAGTAATTACACAGGAAGGTAAGAATTTGAGGGTTTTTTTCAATCCAGTATGACACACCTATACTAAACATCGTAAATTCTTGCAATCAAGAAACAAGGAAGCCAAGCACCACGATTCTGGTGCAGCAGAAATATTTACATAGTAAGCCATAGAGTAATGCCTGCCTTCTCATCAAGCTGATGCCAAAGCTGAATCTCGGAATAACAAATTGGAAGTGACTCCCCCCACTGTCCCCATCCCATTTGGTCAGGACAAGTTGCATGCCCTCAAGCCCACATCAAGTTTCTGATGTTTTGAATTTAGCTGCCCAAAAGGTCACTTAGAGCAGCTATGATGGGCACAGTGTGGCATAATGGAAACATATTGCTGACAGTCCATTTTCACAGCAAAGAGCTGGTGGAGGCCATCAGCTTTCCTTGGCAAAGCTCCATCATTGGAAAACTGTTTTCCTGGTGGCCTTTTTCGCCTTCCCAGTCCCTATGCATCTTTGGCTGTTTGGACCACAGCTCTGGGAGAAAATGGGCTGTAAGTCCTCATGGCCTAAGAAAACCATGTGAATTTTATGGTGTGCCATCAGTTCCAAAAAATGAAGAAATAATGTTCTTTGCAATGTACCTGAACTGAAACATTTAACTTGAACTTTTTGTGCATGTTCTTCAGTGAAATATATGGTAACATAAGAAGTGATTCATTATTTTAATCTAAGAGTTATTAATTCAAAAGGTGTCTGTCTGTATAAGCTGCTTTAATTTTTGTGAGCTTCCTGCCCTCCATGCCCTACATACATTCGCATTGGCACATTATAACACCACCTATTTTATTGCAAATCCGTTTTCCATGTTGTGAACACCCATTTTTATTGCAACATATACATGTTTCATAAAAATATAAGAAAGGACATATCCGGTCATATCCATCTGGTCCAGTATCCCATATCCATCAGTATTCTGTCAATCAGAGACAACTATGGTATCTCCTAATGTCCCAGATCACACTTTCCACATGCATGGTGTCTCCACAATTCACAGATGGTGTGAACTTTCTTTCCATGAATTGTGCTCACTGATTTTTGAATACATGTAAACTTTTGTTGTCTACCACATACTGCAGTAATTTTGATCAAGCTTTTTCATCTGAAAAAGTTTTTGGCTGTAAAGCTTCACCCAGTCTATTCCTTAGTCCATCAGTCTAACCTGGATGGACCGTCCCTTTCAAACCTTACCAAGAAAGATTTAAACATACTCAATATAAAAGTCAAATTTTGAAATACTGAAGTACTCTTTTAAATGGAATAACCTTTTCTGCACATGAGGAAGAGGGTCCACATTAAAAAGAGCCAACAATACATCTGCTAGAACAGCAGCTCATTCAAGTCCCAACAAAGACCATCAAGAAAAGTCTAGTTTAAAGTCATTGTCCACATTTTCACCTTAAAATAAGCAGATTTTGGCTTATCATTACTATATACAAGTAATATCAGATTTGTCATGGAGTCTTTATAGAAGATATATTTTAAGGCCTGTAAACTGCAAAAAACCCAAGGATTATTTTTAAGAGCTATACTCTTTTTCTTTCACTGATCACTGTTAGAGCAAATCATAAAAGCTGAACCATTCTTGCCAGCTTTATTGTTTGCATATATTTTAAATAAAACTTTTATTCTATTTGAAAACACTTTGATGTTACTTTCCATGCATCTTTTTTCTTCTTTAAGAATAAGAAATTATTTTGACAAACACTTGCATGAATGGGCAATATATATTGCTTTACTATGTCAGGGATGCACCTGAACAAGGGGAAAAAGACCAGTTCCCCTTCAGCCCTTGAAATGTGGTTAAAATATTAACTAAAAATAAATTAGTAATAGTCCAAGTGTCTAACAGTCCAAATGTTTACCAGTCCAAGTGTTTCAGTGCATCCAATTCAACAGAAGATACTTTTCTTTCATGGTTGTTAGTTTTTAGACTAATAAAGTGCACAGGCCCTTTTGAAGCAAATGTGTACAATTTTAGGTATCGCACACCTAGATAACAATCTTCTATTGGTCAAAAGTACTCAGGTTATTCAAGCTATACTGTATGATCCTTATATTCAGCTAATAATACATGATCCATGATAACTTTTCAGCATAAGCAGTTTCACTATTGCTTTTCTGCAGTGGCCACACTGTACCTATAGAAATAAACAGGAGGCAATAGCCTGCTGGCTAGAAAGTGCTTTAGCTCCTGGCACGATTTGGTAGGATGGCAATGAAATGACAACTTTCCCCACTGGCCAGTGAAATATTTCTAAGCTCATAGCAGCAAGGGCAATGATTGCACTGGCTTCGTCCACAACGATCATTCGCAGATATAGCAATAAAGGGTGTACCACTAATACAGGTGCAAACAGGTCTCAAGCTTCTTCTAAGCTTCTTGTCTTCTTTTTGTAAAAGCATGGTTACATGGGATGTCTTGAACAGTGGTCAAATGTCATAAATTACATTGCAATGACACGAGAAATAACATTGCAATGACAGCTTCAAACCCTTCCACTGTACACTTGGGTCCCACCCCTTCTCTCTGCTGTTCGGTGACACAGGCACAGTGCCCAACAGCATGAATCACCCTCGCCTGGCATCTTCTCCCAGCCTACGGGGAGACCCTGGCTCCTGAGGAGCAGCAAAAGGCAGGAGTCACCCTGCAATGAAGGTTTCAGTGGGAGCATCCATCTCCAGCTTTCAGGGATAAATAAAGCTCTCCTGAGACACATGGAAATAGAGGCACTTATACTCAACGAATAAAAAGAAAATACAATACAAAAAAAAGAAAATACAATAGCAAAAAAAAAGGTTTGAGTTGAGGAATTTTTAAAAAGTAGTACAGTATGATATTAAATATTACATCCTCTTACCAGTGTAGGGTATGACAACAGATAGGAGATGAATTTTTAAAGTTCATTCTATCTATCTACCTATAGCAACTATCTCAGCATTTACACCATGGTCATCACTGTTTTATCTAAGGAGCTATCAGAGCAGTTGTGAACTTGGGAGTTAAAAGAAAAGACCTCTTTTTATCTCAAAGGTCATGTGGAAACTATAAAAATACAGATATGCAGTTCTATAAAATCCGCAGGTTAAAAAGTACATCTATTAAAACAAAACACGAGTGCAGATTCATGTTTCCTGTGATAGACGCTTGCTCCAACCTTACTACAGGGACACAGCTGAGCTGTGCTTGAGAATATTGGTCCTGTTAGTGGTAAGGAAGCAGTGAAAGCTGAGGGTGTCTGAGGTGACTTTCAGGACAAACCTTTATTAATTTTGGTAACTACTCTTCGTGCTGCTGTGCTGGTTCAGCTTAAGATGTGCAAATAACCAAGAACAGCTTATCAGGGAAAGCTGATCCATCCCTTGTCTTTAATGAGACACCCAGACAGAGAAACACAGGCAGCAGCAATTCCCCATCCCATGACAAGCAACCCAAGGTTCTCTTTAACCTCACCCATGCTCTCATTCCAGCAATAGACTGTTGACTGACATGGGCCAGCCTTCCAAAATTTCACCTTGGAAACTCCCACTGTTGGTTAAAAAAATGGGAAAGATTCTCCTATCTTCTCCCTTTTTTCAAGAAGCTGGTCAAATGCAGAAGGCAAAAATCAAAGGAAAGGCAAGAAAGAATATCTTAAAAATACAAATAGTGTCCTCATTTTTTACAGGCTTAACACAATAACCCAGTTAGGTAAATGGGAAGTTTTTTCTCAGTTTATTGCAGTACAACCAGGCATAGGGAGGAAGAAAGTGACAATTCAGGAGGGGAAGATATCAAGCTGATTCTGTTCTCTCTGTTAAAAGGCTCACCATTGCTTAACAAAGATGTTTTGAAAAACCTTAATCTGCCACAATTATTAAAAGTACCTGTATAGAAATTTATTTGAAATCAATACTTTATGAACGGACATGAGCCCAGTTTTCAGAAATGTTAAACCCTCCTACTCCCACTGATTTCATCTGGAGTTGTGGATGCTCTTCTTTTCTGAAAAATCAAACCTTTAGAAGTTCATCATATGGGAAAATAAAATGTCCATTTATTAGATATTTGAAAACCTCTTCATGCTAGCAGTCATTAATTTTTTTTCTCTAGATGAAGCAGATGAGATATT
>JAAGNO010010080.1:0-31726 GCA_033439905.1 Ceryle rudis | reverse complement strand
GGGGACACTGGGGACACTGAGGGCACTGGGGACACTGGGGGTGCTGGGAACACTGGGGGGACTGATGACACCGGAGTGACCGGGGACACTGGGGACAGGGGTGACACCATGGAGACTGGGGAGAGCAGGGAGAGTGGGGAGGGTGGGGGCTGCAAGTGTCCTGGGAGATCAAGCTGGCAAAAAGTAACAGTAATCCAGAAGAGAAGAACTTCTATTTCTGACATATTACTTGGGATGGGCCTTATTTTTATGGCTGTTCTTGAGCTATTTGTAAAGCACACATCTCTCATTGTAATGCAGGAAATGATAAAAATGCACCTCTTGCACTGATAGATATGCTGATGTCATTGACACATGACAATAAATCAGTTTTATAGAAACATGAAAAGCTATCATTTTTGTGTCTGGAACTAAATCATAGACTAGATCCTGTAAACTTGTGGTAGCTCTGTGCAGCGGACAGGCAAGTGAAACTCAGTACAAAAACTATTGCAAAAATCTCAAGCTTTCCTCTGCTGCTTTCACTGGGGACTTGTAAAGCCTTTCTGCCCGGATGAATGAGGTGCACTTGTCAGAGCTCCTCTGTGAGGGGGATGCCAGGACCTCTTTCACACCTGGCCCCAGGAGATGCTTACGTGGTCTTTACCCTTGTGGAAACAAGACAGTGAGTACCCTGCTTCCTCACCAATTCACAAACCCTTTCTGGTTGTGCTTGCCTGCTGGAAACCTGCCCGAGGCCTCCCTCTCTCTGAGCTGCTCCCTCAGGTGAGTGTGCGACAGAGAAGGAATCTTGCACAAGCCTCCCCCTCTGCTGTCATGTTTAGAGGAGAGTCACAGGCTGCAGAAGCATCAGTTCAGGTAGTAAACATATTCACACTCATTTCTAACAGAAACAGCTGCTGGAGCTTTCTTCCAACTCAAAAATAAAAAAAAAAAAAACCCTCTCAAAAACACAACTATGCTCAATCAAGAGTAAATCTCTAACTTCTCTGTGAGGGACTTCAGAGGAGAATGTCTCATCAGGGGCTACCCAGCCAGCAAAACAGAGCCCTTTAAAATCAAACTGCTTGGCCATGTAGTCCTCAGGCACACAAAGCTGCTGTTGAATTTGATTTAAGCTCCATTGCTCAGACTGTTCTGAGAAGAGACAGACTGTGAAAGCTCCTTTCCCCTCAATTTAATCAGACTTCAAAATGAGATGAAGTTTTCCAAGCAGCTGCTGCCACAGGTACACTACCAGGAAACCCTCATATTCTGCATCCTAGACCTTAATCTTGTGTTCACAGGAGGAATCAAACCTAAACCTACACCCTATGTCTGTATCTGGCACCTGGGAGGACACTGGCATGGCTGGACTGGCCTGATCACATGCACTCTGTCTATCTGAAAAAATATACATTTTATTTTCTGTGATTGTTGGTTTTGCCCTTTTCCTCTCCAGACTTGGACAGCTGCTTTTCTTCAGCCAACATGCCACAAAGCCAGAGCCTTTCTTGGAGAGGAAGAGGAAACCTGATGAGCCTGGAAACTCAGCTGACCTCCAGTCTCTTTCAATAGTAAATAGCAGGAATCGATTTCTTCAATTCCTAGCACAGGGGAAGCTCAGACACTGCTGCCTGCCTAGCACACAAAGCAAGCCCAAGTCACAGAAGAGCAAAAGAACTAAGTGACAGCTCAGTATCTGAAGGACATAGGGAAAGGCAGTCCTCAGTCCCCGACCCCAAATCACTTTGTCAATTACACAGTTTTCCTGTGCCAGGCCTGCCCATCCCTATCGGTTACAGACAAAACAAGTCTGCTCTCTGCCTTGCCCGTTAGCCACCCGGGGACTTGCAAGCCCCTTTGAGAGCGGGTGCACCCCCACGCACCCTAAAGCTCTCAGTGAGGTGTGACACTCACACACACACGCACAGTGCCCAAGGCTGCCCAGGCACCCAGGGCTGGCTCTGCTGGTGCCCCCCCGGTGCTGTGCTCCATCACCCCCCCGGGGGGAACACGTCTCTCACAGCACCGGGGACGGCGCTCCCTGCCCTCCGGCACCTGGGGACACCCCCAGAGACCGCGTCCTCCCCAAACCTAGAGCCGGGGACTCTCGGGGGCACCGTGTCCCCCCCCGGGGATGCCCGAGACAGCACTTCCCCCGCGGCCGGGCCCCCCTTACCTTTCCCCGAGGAGCTCCCCCGGCGCAGCTCGCTCCGCTCTCCGCCGACAGAAACTTGCCGGGGGCTGCCGCGACAGCTCGCGGGACGACGGTGAGGAGGGGGGAGAGGGGAGGGCGCAGGTTCCGCACCCGCGGGAGGGCAGCGGCCGCTCCCCGGGCTCAGCACCGGCGGCCGCGGACAGCTCCGCTCCTGCCGCGCCCGCACCGGGCTCTGGGCACTGCCCCCGGGCTTGGGAGGCCGAGAAACGCCGTCCCCACACCGGGGCAGCTCCTGTGCCGCAGGGCTGGCACGCCAGCTCAGCCCGGGCACCTGCCCTCCCGGGCACTCTGCTCCCCACCAGGCACCCTCCTCCCCAGCTGCACACCCCCGCCAGCTGGCCTCAGAGACCCTGTTTCCATAGCAAGAGAAACTGAGGCACGGAAAGCATAGTTTAAAGCAGCACCCTGTGGCCACAGCATCCCCAGACTCACTTTTGCCTCCCCTGGGCCACCTTCTTTCATCCCTCCTCAAGGGAGGCACGCTTATAATTCACTCACCTCTCCCTGAAGATCTGTCGGGCCATCCGGCACAACCCCATGATGTGCTGTGAGGTGCTCCAAGGACATGCTCGGAGTGACAGAGGAGACAGGGAGGTGGGGATCTCTGTGCTGAGCCTGTTGCCAATCGGAGCTGGGTTTTGTTTTCCACCCAAATCATTTGACCTGTCCCTGCTTGACACAACAAGAGTCACAACCATCACTTGACCATACATTTGTTAATTGTTTCCATACCAAGAGCTTGCCAGTCGCTGCCAGTTAGAAATGGGAACAATATCAAAAATCTTAGTGTGCATTTTTAGAGCTCCAAATACTGTCAGGGATGATGGTCAGCTTGGATTTGGGTGCTTAAATTTGCTTCAGAAAGGAAGACAAAGCTGGAGAAATGAACAGCAATAGCACAGCAACAGCCTTACGTACTCTACGTGCTTTGGAAAGACCCTTCATGAGAAACATTTATGGACCAAACAGCTATGTAAATAGATACATACTGAGATTATTACGAACTGAAAGTTAGCTGTTTGTGTTCCAGAAACACAAAGGCCTCAGCCAAGTTTGAGGCCCCACTGTGCAGTCCCCTCCATGTGGCCAGAGTTAACCCAAAGAGCCTGACTTCTGTCAGGGAACGTGCCCCGCTTTCTGCCTTTCACCTGGGATGGATCCAAGGGAACAATATTCAGTGACACACTAAGGGACACAGAGTCCTCAGCAGAGACACAAGCTCAGATATGAGCAGCAGCACTTTCCACTCCACACCATGCTGTACCCAGGGACTGCAAAGAGTTACTAAACTTTGTGGGTATGTTTGTACAATTGCATTATTTTTTTAGCATAGTTTCCTTGCGAAACAGATCTCCATATCTCAGCCTGTCTTTCCGCAGCAACACCGCTCTCCCCCAATATCACTTCATTCCTCATCTGTTCTCACAAGGATTCGGAAGAGGCATTGAAGTCTTGGAAATAATTTAGCTCCCACTTGGTTTGTGCAGTGGGGGAACACCCAAAGGAGCCGTCTGAGAAGGTGAGGAAGCTCAGCAGAGATGCCATGGCTGGGCATTTGATCAAGCAGTGCCCAACAGACCCCTGCTTGCTGCCTCCATTCTTGTCTGCAAGAGGTTTTCTCAAGAGGCAGAGGAGCCAGGGGTTGTGGAGGTAGTAAGACAGAAAACCAAACCTGCAGGAAACTAGACTTCATACAGTCAGCTGCTCATGGAACAGCTTTTTTCTTAAAGCTTAAACATGTGGTGAGCTGTGCTTAAACCCAGACCTACCACGCTCTTTCAACATTACTTTTTTATGGCAATGGTCAAGGCACAAGAGTGATTTTTTAAAGAAGTACTTTCAAACTGGGATTTAACCAGAGGCTGATTTCTAGAAATCACAATTGACAGGAAGCATAATTCTTTGCTGTGAATCCTAAAGATTTTGGTATAGCCTGTATTATCTCAATCATCTACTTTTTGTTTTTAAACTCTCCCTTCCTCCTTCCTTTCCCCCTGAAAAAAACAAAACAAAACGAAAGAATGAATATTCAAGATATCAGTTCCCCAAAGGAACAAGAGCCCAATCTACAGAAAATGACCCCAGGGCACTGGCAGCAGCATTGCAAAGACAACAGAACAGGTATATCTGACCTACACACTGTCACCTGTCCCAGACTTAATATCTCTGTCTGCCAGCCAGCAGAGTCAAAAGTGAAGACTTGCCAAGCAGGTTACAGCCTGTGATTAGGCAGGCAGCTCAGAGAGCTCCGTTCCCCCTTCAACACCACCATCAATCACAGCACTGGGACTGTAATCCTGTTTCATTTTTTCACACAGGGTATCACACAGGGTGTCAGGGGTTGGAAGGGACCTAGAAGATCTTAGAGTCCAACCCCCCTGCCAGAGCAGGATCATATAATCTGGCACAGGTCACAAAGGAACACATCCAGGGGAGTTTTGAAAATCCCCAGAGAAGGAGACTCCACAACCTCTCTGGGGAGCCCATTCCAGTGCTCTGTGACCCTTACAGTAAAGAAGTTCCTTGTCACATTAAGGTGGAACCTCTTGTGCTCCAGCTTACATCCATTCCCCCTTGTCCTATCACAGGGCACGAGTGAGAGGATTTTTTCTCGGACTCTCCCTCTCTGCTGTGTGGGCCACAGGAAAAGACTAACCAGAAGGTTTTGATTCCTCTTTGGTCATATCCTGAAGACATCTACAGTGTCTGTGTCAAATCTTGAGAGTGTAAGTATCTGGTTTTGCTCCAAATCCATCGGAGCCCCTTTGCACCAGCTGAGGCGGCAGTTTTGTACAGTAGATCCTGTTGGTCTGAGGCCTCTGTTCCAGCTACGCCCCCAAAAGAGACCAGGGTTTAACTCTCTGAATGTCTACTTAATGCTGTTCTTCTGTCAAGAACAGCTTCCCTGATGGAAGATACTTTCTCCAGATGCTTTTGTTAAGTCTCTGCTAATCAAATCAAACAAGCATTTTCATGTAATTAAACATTTAGGTTTTTAAGCATACAAATGCATAATTTGCAGCATAATTGCAGAAAACCAAGGAGAACATCAGTGTGCATGGGGACATGGGAACTCCCCAGTGAGCCAGGAGGACATTGCAGCAGCCAGGAGGACCCCCCTGCCTTTACCAGCACCAGTCTCTGGACCTATGAGCAAGCGTTCCAGATTCCACTTTTGAAATTAAGCAAACGGACTCTTTCTTAAAAAGAAATTGAAAATGAAAGCAAACAAACAAAATCAAATTACTGTGGCTATTCACAAGGGGTATCTGGATTCACCTTCAGCCAAGGGAAGCTGTTAGGGAAAGAAAAAAAGCACATGCACACGTGTGCACATGCTACATCTTCCTGTCCAGAGGAACCCAAGAGGACATGTTATAGCTAAAGAACACCACAGCTCACCTCCTAAAGCTTTCAACCAGCTCCAGAGAGTGACAAAAATCTACATAAGTTGCCTTCTTTTGCAGCCGCACCAATGAAATGTTATATTCCCTGCTGCTTGATCAAACTTTCAGCCTTCCAGGGCAAGTCACTGCTCCCCAGCTGCCCCAGCCAGGCTGTGGGTATCGCTTTTGCAGCAGGTGAAGAAGGGACAGTGCAGCCCAGCTGCCACCCACCAGAGGTGCTTTGCAGCACTGTGGCCTTGCCCAGGTCAGTTTAGCATTTCAGCAGTCCAGATGGTGGGAAGTAACCTGAAACTCATATCCCTCTGCCTTGTAGAGACATTAAGACACTGGCAGCACAGCTCTGATAAGGAGGCGGTGAGATTTTGAACATCATCAGTCTAGATGTGTTCAGACTTCCTTCCATGGGGTTCTGACACACGTACATTCATTACAGAGGTGTGTTTACAGTTAGTTTACTTGTGTAATAACTGCACATGGAAAATAGACACACAGCCGTGCCTCTCTTCTGTGTACCAACCCTGATGCCAAACACCAGCCCAGCAGCAATCTCTGGCTAGGAACTCTCATCCTCACTGCAGTACGAGAGCAGGGAAAGCTGTTTTTAAGAGGCCAAGGACCAGATGATACACGGCCACAGGCAGTGCTGCCAGTGTTGCTAGGTGCTCAGTTCTCTGCATGCTTCTTCCATCTCTAGCCATTATTTTGCATTGATGGAGAAATGAAAAAGCATTCCTTTGGGTACCAAAGGGACACGGCAAAACACCTGTTTTCTGAGACAAAGGAGGAGGGATGCTGCTGTCCAGCAAAAGGTAGCAAGCCAGCCAATCAGATCCGTAAGGAAGTAACTTATATAAAGATAAGACCAACAAACATCAACTGGGGATAGGAAAGATACTGGGAAAACAGTGGAAGTTCCTCAATACCAAGAGACTAAAATGGTTCAAAGGGAAAAAAAAAAAAAAAAGGAAAAAGAAGAAAGAAACAAACAGAATGATTTGGTGGAGAGCTAATTCCCATGCTCACTCTGCTGTGAAACAGGTGTCTGAGAGACCATTCAGCTACAGCATCATTAGAAGAAAATTCCAGGATAATATATAAGATACTCTAATTACTAAACCTAATTATGAGGAAGAGTAAATCACTATGAAAAAATTATCTGTCAAACAGAGTATAAACACATAATTGACAAACTTGAGAGCTGCCATCCATCTTCAGAGGCTGCTGCTCTGTATAAAGACACTGCTCATATTCATAAAGCAGAAGAATGCTTCTGGGGTTATCGTAAATTCTTATTAATCCAATAAATATTTACATAAACTTGATCCAAGAAAATGAAAACTTTGTCAAGTATATTTTCTCAGACTGAAGACTGGTAGGACTCTGCATTATCAAGCTGGATTTTTTTTTCTAAGGCAGCTGGAGAGATGTTTATAATAGTGCTTTGTGAAACATCTGGTACTAATCTAACTGAAGAACTTTTAATTAGCCATTAATTTCCTCAATAAAGCAAAAGTCTAAATCACCTGCCATGAGCACAGAGAGGTCTAACTAAACCAGGGTCCCTAAGCAGGCAGCATGAACTGTGCACCTAGCCCTCTACAGCTTGAATTTTTATACCCTTATTCATATCTTGATCTTCCTCCATCAAAGGCCATGTAAACAAAAGTAAAATGGAGTCACTGCCATGCAGGGATGATGCCTTCAACAGGACCCGAGTGACATCCCCACCAAACACCTCTAGAGCCTCACTCTTACCATCTGCAGCAAGCAACTTGTAGCAACTCTCCAACCTCAGCCTGGAATTCAGCCCACGCTCAGGAGACCCCAGCCATCTCCGTGGGTCAATGCTGCTGTTCAGCGGCCAAACCAACCTGCATCCCAGGGCAACAGGGTTGTGTTGGCACTGGTAACAGGTTTGAGAGCGAGCTGTAACCAGATGAGCTCCTTTATAGGCTGTGTTGCTGAGAGTGAATCAAGCTGCCTTCCAGTCTGTAATGGTTGCTTTAATGACCGAGGCTGAGATTTTGACTTCTGCCTTTTGAACAGAAAGCTCTGTGGATGTGCTACGTGCATTCACAAGCTGCTTCAGCTATATAAAAATGCTATTGGGCTTTTCCTTGTAACCAATCCATCGCCGAGGCAGCAAGTGCCAGTTTTACTGCACAGATCTCCTATGTTCACAAACTGTTATTGAGCCTTTCACTGTATTTATCTATTTTGGTTTAGGAAGCGGAGGGCTGATGAAGTTCAGATTTCCATTTAGAACTTTTACAGCATTACAGCTGGGAGGTCATTTGTGAATTTATAGAATTTTAGTGCTTTGGTGGTACAAATGATTTATTTTAAAATCAGATGAGATTATCCAGTGTCCTCTGAGAGCACTTCCATCATTGATAAATGCACTGATGGACTGAGAGACAAGACAGACTCTACATCATTGCAGTCAATCATGAGATTATCCTGAAATCCATGGACTTCCAGGGTCTGAGCAAATTTGTAAGTGGCCTGTTCCTAATTAGTATTGGCATTTAATTAATTCCTAGTGATCTCCTTGGCTCGAGCTGAATCTTGAATGATAATTTTCTGCCTTAGACTTAAGCCATGGTATTTCTCTTCCATTTTATGAAAGCAGACCTGGTTACACTCATTTTAAAGGTCTCTGGCAATGGCAGTGCTGAATAGAGTATCCACACAGGTAATTATTCAGGCAAAATGTCCATGAAACCAGTATTGTTGGCAGATAATGTTGCTTACAAATAGATATTCCTACTTACACGAGTGACCTTTACAAGAAATGAAAGGTGCAGCCTGTAGCTTGAACTTAAATCCACACAACTCTTCCAATCACACATTTCAGTTTCAAAAAGGAACAGGTATTTCTATTAGAAAACTGCAAAGAGACAACACTTATTTAAGTAGAACATTTACTAACACCCAGGAATGTTAGAAACTTGGGTATCGAGCAGCACATGAAAATATAATTCCCCTTCAGCATAAAATTCTCGAGTTTGAACATTAGCATCATTTTACATGCTGAACATTGAGGTCAGGAGCAGGTAACTGTGCATATGCATCACTCACACACACCACGGCATCAGCGGCACAGCTCAATGTCCAGTGAAACATCCCATTTCCATTCCAATGAATTCTAGGAACAAAGCCTTATAGAAACATCTCAAATGAGAGGACCCTCAGCACAAAGCCAAGAAAGAAGAAATTCTATCACACTCGAACCATTTCTTTGCAAAGCTGTATGTTTCTGAAGGTTTATAATGGTACATGAGGCTGACAACCAAGTGTGCCGCTTCCCACGGTCTCTGCTGCAGTGACTTTGGTGCCCAGCAGGGGAACAGAGCAGTCATGGATGGGATTGTCTTAAATCACTACAGCTAGATTTTCCAGAGCTTTCAGTCATGCCCTTGGTAACTCAGACCAGCCCCTGGCTAGAACACAGATATGTTAACTGGACCATGCTCAGTGACTCTCTGCTGGCAGCAGCAGATTTGCTTCCACCATTAGGACTGTTTCCTTGGTCATCTCTGGTTGCCTCAGTTTCTCTCTCAGAAAAAAAAAAAAGCAGATTGCAGGGATGTTGTGAGGCATGAGTTAAATTTGCAAAACATGTTAACATCACTAGCTAGAAATCTGTTCCAAATGTTTAATTTTTATTTATCATATCCTAAACATAAAACCAGTCAGCAACACACAAATTAAAATTAAACCATTAGAGAAGCCTGCAAGAGAAGCAATGTTTAGCTTTTTCATTAAGTAGCAGTGACAGATACAGATTGGGAACATGTTCCATAGCATGAACATGAAGCCCAGCTACAGCCCAAGGCGTAGCAAAGCCTGGAAGAACCACAGTCGTCTGTATGCAAATGACAGTCGTCTGCAGAAACATGAATCAATGACAGTGCATGTGTGCAGAGATTTGGAAGTGCATTGCTCAATGTCCTACAAAGAGGATGGGAATACTTTTCTCTCTTGCACACTTAGTTTGTTCCTGCTGAATAAAGCGGCATGTACTGCAAATTGCTCTCATCAATAATCAAGCCAGGAAAGGCAAAAATAAAGTGACAGAGAGCAGGGATTCAGGGCTCAAGTGGCAAAACAGCTCCGAGGATATTGTGCTCAGAAAACATGCTATCAAAACTATTCACAAGAGAGAAAGGCTTGAATAATCACTTCATGTTGGTCAGGGAAGATGGAGACTCTGGGGGTGGCCTTGCCCTTCACGGTTTTTCAGACACAAGTCCTTTCCATCACCTTCCAAGCAGGTGAGCAGCAGGGTAATGAGATGGAGAGGAGGAATTAGAGCTGCTGTGCCCCACAGTCACTCACCTGTGAAGCGGGACACTCGGGGAGACAGCACAAGGAGGCAGAGCGAACGTGTGCAGGAGCCAGCAGCCCAGGCAGGACACTACAGCACATCAGCAGGAGATGGAAATTCAAACTCCTGTGCAAAAAGGGGGGACAGGCACGAATCCGAGAGTGACTGGAAACAGCCCCATGAAAGGGTCTCACCAGCAGGACAGGGGCAGTCATGAGGAATACGCCTCAGCCAGCTGTGTTACGCAAGCCGAATGTTGCCGCATCCCGCATTGCCAGGAAGCTGAAAGGAGCCCCGACCTTCAGTCGGATGAAAAATTAGTCCGTGGATGTATTCATGGGACAAGGAAGCACAGAGACAATTGGGAGGAAACTATCTCAGTACTCTCCTGGATTAATGACTCAGAGAGCTGTCCAAACAGCTGTGTGCGATACCAAGGATATCTGCAGGCAGTAAAGGGCCCCATACCAGATGCAAACACTATCTCCACCATGCAGACCAGCACTAGCTGCTGGAAGAAGGGAGGGGGGGTTCCCTAAGAGACAGCTCTCTTTTCAGCATAATGGCAGCAATTCAATGGCCATGGGTGGGATAGAAAGGTCTTGATGTACCGACAGGCAGACTTACCCACTTTGCTAGTCACATATAGGGCAGAGTGCTGTACAGCGTCAGAACCAAAGGGCAAATCTTACACAACATCCTTGCTAGGGACTCACTGCTGCCCTTGTTCAATGTTCTCCATACACTGCCATCAGCACACCTGCAGCCAAAATCTGTCTGAGTTACTGGAGAAGCTTCAGGTGGGAGCTGAAGGAAACTGTAACCTTTAGGAGGACTTGCTCAGCTTTAGAAGACTGCACTCCATCAGGTTCCCACTGACATTTACCAGCTCCACAGAACTACTGGATAAACTCTTTTCACATTTCTCAGCCTGCGTTGGGAACTTGTTTTCCCAGCCAAAGGCATATCTCCCCGTCGCCTTCTCCCAGCCTTTGTATCATCCTGCCCACTGCATGGCGAGCTACAGACACTGCTACACACATCTGCAGGAACAGCTCAGAGCTCTGCAACTTCAGGCAAATGGGTGAAACTGTGCCTTGTTACCTCCATCATGCAACTCTGACAATGCACCTTTTGCAGCTCTTGGGACAATACAAAGCTTTAGTGTGATGAAGCTGTGATGAAGAGTTAGGTTGGTACAAATCGTCACTCATGCTGCCCTACATTAGAGATAAACCCTTTCACTGCCAGAGATGGTATTTAACCCCTTGTGTAAACCCTACTGTTAAACCTATTGGCTGGTAAGTGCTCAACAGGATGGATAACAGACATGACTTGCCTGCAGTCCATGATGGGCCCAGAAGTACAAAATCCCTAAGTTTTAAACTAGTATCAGCATCTGCCAGGAAAAATTCAATCAGGACAATCAACAAAAAGATTTTTAAAGAAATTTATAGTCTTCAGTAAGTTGTAGACTAGTATCTCACAGAATTATCAAGTACCTTATAAGGAAAAGTCTATAAAAATAAGCAATGATGAGTTAAGAGGATCATTTGTGAAGGAATATGAAGTCCATGAAGGACAACTTGGGGATTATTTCAGCTAAAACTACAAGTAGATTAATTGTAAATACAATGGAAAACACAGAACTAATCCACTAAGTAAAAAGTGTGGAACTGAAGAGAGGGCTTTGGATTCTGCTCAAGTGGCTGTTCTATGCCCCCTGCAGAGAGGCTCAAAAGGATTAAACACAGCAGATACTTTGTAAGTCACTTCCCAGCTCCACTGCCAAGGGCATCTTAGTGAAGCATTATCGTCCCCACTTGGCAGAAAACTTGTGAAGACCAGTTGAGAGGTCTCCCAGCCAGGCAGCTGCAGTTGAAGTGTTGCACACTACAACTCTTGGCTTTCACTTGGAGCACAGAAGCATTTAATTTTAGAGAGCAAATGAAGAGCAGAGAATAAAAGTGCTGACTTCAATTGCATTCATAAAAAGCAGACAGTGTCCTAAGCTTTAGAAAAGACAGAGCTACAACTAAATCAGTGAGGTCTGAGATACTTGCCTGAAAGCGTGCTCCTAACTTTTCAATCTGCTGTTACTGAGGTCAAATGTAAGTTCTTTCAACACAGGCTTGGTCAGATTCACAAAGACAATCATCATAAATAGGCACAGAAGAAAATTCTGTAGCTGAATTGCCTGAATGTAGAGTGAGGTTCCCTGTAAAGACTCGGATGAGGTTTGTGTGTACCCCCCAATTATTTGGCTAGAGGAGGAATGTACCAAAACAGTCACATTACCTCACACTAATGAAACTAATCTGGAAAGCATTACTTCCGGTCCCATTGCTCTCTTTTCGTGAGCCATGTTATCTCCTTGAGACTGTTTCCCCATCTGGCAAACAGCATTAGTAGTATTTATTTTGCACACAATGGGGTATGAGATTCTGCGTATTACCTGTCAACCACACCATTTCATTTCTATCAACTCATATTTCCCCCACTGCTTTGTGTTCTCATCTCATTTTACAGTCACTAGATTCTTACCTAGCCTGACTGGGGTCAGACTCACCAGCCTATAATTTCCCGAGTACGGCTGTGCTGAAGAGGCAGCTCAGCACCTTTGCAAGTGGGTTAGGGATGGATTTGAAGGGTAACATTCTGTGAGAACCAATGCTCGGTGATAGCATTCATTTAAGACAGATCTATGCTACAAGCTACACACGCTGTTGCCCAACTTCCTACCATCTGTACACCAAACTTTCAGCTTTATGTTAAATAGACAGTAATCCCATGCTTGTATACTTAGATGGAGGCATGAGCTAACACATATGTTGCTCTTGAGATGCACTCCCCCCCACACACACACAATTTGTGCTTGTGACTGTAATGGAAATATATATTAAAATACATGTTTCTGTTCTTGTATTTGGTTTTTCGATGCCACCCACAATTCCCAGTGCCTGCATATTCTGGCTTCTCACATCCCACTTGTACACTGTGCTTTGAATGCTGCCTGCTACTTAAAGTCCAGCTGGCCAGAGTTTAACTGTTAACTTTCAAGATCTTCTCCCAGGCTCTAAGTCAGCCCTGCTCAGCTCCACAGCCCCAGACAGGATACTGCAAAGCATCCCCAGGAGCATTCTGGGGGCTGGATCCCACCCACTGCCATCATTACCAGGAGGAAACAGACAGAACAGTAAGCAGGATGCTCCCTCTCTACCTTCCCTTGCCATGAAGGGCTCATCTCACCCCTTGCCATAGTTTCTCAGTAGTCAAACCTTAGTGAAGCAACCAAAGCAGATGGAAGCAGGGCAAACATCTGTGGAGCAACAAGCTGAAGGTTCCAGAGGAGGCTCTGATGCTGGGAGTCAAGGGTTAGCATGCACCTTGAGGTTACTCTCCTAGGATCAGACAAAAGCCTGGAAAACAAAGGGTATAAAATCCAAATATAAGTAGGAAGCACTCAGACCAGCTAAGAACCACCCACGGTGACTGTAGTTATCTCAGTCACAATGGGGGATACCTGACAGTTGCCTTTAAACATCAGTACAGAGGAAACTCTTCCAACTCATGCCTATTTCATAGCAATGATAAGGGCTGAGCTGTGGGGGTGATGCAAAGGGTCTGTGTGTGTTTTATGAAGTTATCTCAGAGGGAACAGATTTTCCGAGATCAAAGAACACTTACTCAGCCCTTCCTTGTGTCCTTCAACAATGTTGTCCCCTTCATGCCACATACCTGCCTGCTTTTCCCAACAAAACTGAACAGATTGACACGCTTTTAGGCCCCCGTGTTACATTGACATATTAGGCCTGCAAGTCTCATTTTCTGCAAGTGTGCAGATGGATCCATTAACATTCACCATGTCTCACATTTGCATTGCAAAGTGGAACTGGTGCACCCAGCACTGGCAGACCAGTGCATGCCTCATGGCCTTCACCACATGCACACACAGGAGCAGAATCCTACTGGCACTAAGGTGCCTTGGTGACAAGAATTTGTGCTTGTTCGAGGAAAGGAAAAATTTAGTATTTTAAAATCTCGTTAGGTCTGTCACATCACTAACTATTCTGCAAGGTTCTCTCTTTCATTAACAACTCCAAAAGCTGATTTTCTCAATATTTTTCTCTCTTCCAGCGGTCACCAAGTAACCATGGGTCTCAGGTGCGTGAGGATGCTGTACATCACGCTGCAGTTTGCAAATGCCACGTGGCTGTATGAGAAAACAAACGCGTTCCAACACTTGCAAATGGAAGTGCATGGAGATCTGCGTGCTCTGGTTTTGTAAAAGGCTCCACATATAATATAACCTGACAAAAAAACCCTGAAATAGCCTGACAAGAAATTTTTGCCATGGTGAATAAGGCTTCATCCTTAGGAATTACAGACTAGATTCTCAAGTGGCATAAATCAAACACAGCTCTAAGTGACCTGACATGCATGACCAGGGTTGTAACAAGAAATCAAAGAAAGAAGCAAACACCTAACCAGGAAACTGGTTATTTGTTCTATCTCCTTCCTTCCCAGCCCCATCACACACACAGTTGCCCCAAATATCATCTCCTCACTTCTTTGAAAGCCACATAGTTTGTGTTCTTCCCAGCCCTCCCACAAGAACTGAAAGTTAACCACCAGTTCGACAAAAACACTGCAAGGTACTAGTCTGTATCTTAACAAGCTACAAAAGAATCGCAATTTTATTGATCAAAACATTGGGGAAAGACATAAGAACTCACATCAATCCCTCCTGTGTGCTTCCTAGCCCCGAGAGCAGAACTGCTGGAACAAGGGCTGCACACCAAGCTCCTCAGCACAGGCAATGTCACCCAGCCCCTCACTGGGCAGTGGTGCAGACCAGATATTTCACACACTCTGGAATTAATTACTTTAATTTTTGTTTTATTCTTTTCTAGTGTTTGAATTCTACTTTGAACACATGCAGAGTTAGCTTAAGTTATTTTATTTTAGTAAAACCCATGGCAGATTAATTTCCATTAGAAATGCATTAAATAGATCTTTAGCTGGACTTCCAAATTGTTCCTAATTAATATTCCCTTTGAAATCTATCAACTTCCTTCACTACTACCTAGCTTTTCTGCATTAGAACATAAAACTAGTATTTCGAGGAAAAAGTCACTTTTGCGTGTAGAGTATTTAGATACCACTTTGTTATCAAGCTCAATTTTTAAGACAATATTTTCTCCTCTTCTCCGAAGGACTGTCAGACCAATAACTTTCTCTCCTTATCTTCCTACTCATACTACTCTTTGGCAGTGGTGCAATTTCTTTCCCACCTTTCTTTATTCCATGGCTTGATAGTTTTTAATGAGCTTTTCACACATGTGGCTTTATCTAACATTAATTCCCTGCCCTCAGTTCCTCCCCATGTTGTACAGATCAGGTTTAACCACATTGTAATCAGTGGTCCTCCACTAGCATAAAATGAGCACAGAGATTATGGTGCCAGGCTTTGTTTTCAATATAAAACTGTGTCAGTCATGATGACAAGACAGTGCCTTGGCGACTGGTGCATCAGCTAGTTCAGTGTCTCAGGTTCTAGCAGACAATTTTCCCTAATCACAAACCCACTTAAAAACCTCTTTGTTGGCTGCTGGTGGGAGAGCTGTTCACTGAACAGAGCTGGAAGTTGGGCTGCCCTTCATGAAGCTGCTTCTGGGACAAAGCTGCTGAGTATCACGACACATCAACACATCAGGGACAAAACTTTTCAGCTACAGCCCATGAGGAAGGTGGGTGAAATCTGGACATCCCCAGCAGCTGAGCTTTTCACAAGCACCATGTTCCAGAGAGTACAAATGGAGAAATGGGGACATGACTTTCAGTTTGACAGGGAAGGTGTCTGCTGACAATGAATGAACCTCCCTGTGAGTTCAGAATTTGTAGGAGGAAAAAAAAAAAAAAAAAAAAGACAAATTTTAAGTGCTGTGGAAATAAAAATACCCCATCACTTCATTTTATCCTGTCACTCTGAACAAATGCAGTGCCCATTTTTAAGACTACTTTTCAAATGGCCGTATGATTTCTGAACAGAAAATTCACAGTGTCAAGCATCGACAGAAAAATCACTGCCTCTAGCTATTATCTAGTCATATGGAAAATATCTGACTGAGGAAATAAAGTCCTTCATTGGAGAGCTTGAGTGATAAGCTGCAGGCAGAAAAAGCAGAATCAAATCAGTGTCAAACCTACATTCACTCTTAAGACATGTAAGCATCCTACTTGAGCTCCGTAAAAGTCACTTTGCCAACAGGCTTTGAGCCTGTTGAAGTAGGAAACACAATGAGAGGAAAAAAGATTTTTAAATCAAACACAGAAAAGTACGAGAAGATGCCTACAACCTGCCCCGAGACTACAAATTCAGGAAAACAGAAGAGCAAAACACATTGATTGTACTCTAGGCTTGTACTACAACAAGGAACACTGTCTTTTGAGCATTCCAAGCAGGCAGAGTTCTGGGTGGCAAAGTCCTGTAGGTTTTGCACATCTGCAGCTGTATGTTGCTTCCTGGGATCTCTCATCTTTCTTTCCCCCAAATCATGTTTATAGACCTTACAGCATTTCAATACATCTCAAAAATTACTTTACAGGAAGCAGTTGATTTGCATCCTCGGTTTTCTGCTGTATTGCCGCTAAACCCAAGCAGAACGATGGCTACACACCACATCTTCACATCTCAACCCTGCATCTGCTTACCCAATTCCATGCAGAGCAAGACCAAGCAGACATCAGGTTCTAAATGTATCTAGGCCATTGCAACATTTAACAGGCTGCATTTTAATCAGTGAGCACTGAACCAGGAAGAAAGAATTTAACTCCAGCTGCAGGCAGCACAACTTATGCTAAAGACAAATTTGTGCTAAAAGACTTAGGTATGAGTTACTAATATCTAATACCACACCTTCCATCTTTCATTATGAAACAGCTCTTGGACAGAAGCATCATTTTATTAAGCAGCACATAATGCTCACTGTAGTATATACAGCAGCACAGTTATCATGCTCTATTTCACAGCATTAAAATGAGCTATTCTCCAAGCAGGAGAAATCTTCATATCAAACACCACAGGCTTCGATGCTGCCAGAAGAGATTCTTTTAATTTTTGATATGCCTCTAAATAGTCCAAGACTTTACGAGTCACAATGGAAAGTGAATCAGACTTTGATGCCTGAAACAGGCAGAAGTCACTGAAAGAGCCCAAGCGAATGGCAGTTTGAAAACCTAGCCATGGCAGGCTTTCCACACAGCCTGGCACTGATCTGTGGAGTACAGAATGCATTTCAAATGAATCGGTGCTTCTCCACCTGAATATTGAAATGCAGCAGTAAAAGGGGAAAAAGAGATCGCTGAGACTGACTGTGCACATGAAGCATCTCTCAAATTTGAACACCCTCCCTGGTAGGACAAGGGCCATGCAAAGAGCAAACACCCCCTTCTACTCTCAAGTACTTATCCATTCTAGAACTTATCCTATTACTGATTTACACAAAGAGGTTTTGTGCTCTCAGGCAGAAACTCTCCACTGGAGACCTGGGAGCAAGAGACAGAGCCTGATGGCCTCCTCTGCACAGCTACCACCTCCCCAGCGCTGTCCTGCCAGACCCCTGAACTGCACTGCAGCCCATCCCTTTGGGACTGGAGGGCACCAAGGCCTCCAGCACCTGCTCTTACAGCACAGAAAGCCTGGGCAGATGCTGAATAAAACATCCCCTTAAACAATGTACAAAGTCTCTTTAAATCTTTATCAACACAAGACCCAAAATGTCAGTTCACCTACATGGAATCACTGTCTACATAAATCTGTATAGCAAGAAACACCATATCCTATACTATGATGCTGTTCTGCCACTAGGCTTCACCAGATTCCTTAAACTTACATTGCTACTCTTCCAACCCTTGGCTATAGCCTTACTCACACTGTGTGCTCACCGCAGAAACTACACATAAATCTTCCTCTCAGAAGCTGGCCAGATTGATCTTACCCTGCCAAGACAGTGTCTCACTGTGCTCTGTCCTCCCAGCACAAACCAGGCTAGGCACAAGCAGTAACCAATACCAGAGTGCCATCTATAGCTATTTCACACGACTTTGCAGCAAAGCAGAGCAGAAAATGCACACACACGTTCATTCCCCCTCCTGGTATTAGGAATATCTCACAGAGAAGCTTCTGTTAAGGTCTGGAGCATAAGAGAATTAAATCATAGCAAAAGATGTAACAGTAGCTGCCCTAAGAGGGGCTCTACTTCTCCCAGAGTGAGAGGTGGAATGTGGGGAATAAAGCCCCTCTCCCCACTCTCCCCTAAAAGGAGAGGCAGAGCATATGTGTACAGCCCACTGGTTTCTGCCGAGGTGGCCCAAAGCCAGCTTATAAAACAGACTTGTTATAGCTAAAGGAATACATCTTCTCATTTAATACTGTGTGAAAAGACGCTAGAACAGGGTTGCATTTTTAGGGCCAGGAACCAAACACAAAGCAGCAAGAGATGGCGATGGCATTCTCCCCTCAGTCCACATCCCAGGACCAAGCCACCTCCACCAGCTCTTTCAAGGGAAACTGAGTTCCTGGGGAGCTGTTTCACAGCAGTGCTGAGATGACCCTTCTGGACAGAAACCCAGCAACACAGCCTGAGGAAACAGGTTTTGAACAGGTGATGTGGCAGATGGCATCCTTGTACCCTTCTGCTTCTGCCACTGAGTCAACCCATACAAGCTGTGGCCAGTAAGTCTCTACAGCCACCCTCCTCCTCGGGCACACCCAAGCACTGGTGCTGCCAGGCAGAGAAAGAGCTGTAAAGTGCTGTCACATGGCTGCTGGCTTCTAGTGCCAGAAACTGCCAAGGAGCAGTTAATGCAGCTATTTCCAGGGGTTGCATTCAGCATTCCCACCCAGCCACGCTCCATCTAGGAACACAGCAGGAATTTTCATGCCAGGATGCAGCTCTTCAGGGGATACTCCATCCCTATGCTAATGTGGGTATCTAACAGGGTTCTTCTGTACACTTCAAAGGACCACGCAGATTCTTGTTATTAATCAGTGAGCTTCTACCAGCCTCTGTAGCCCCACTGGGGGACCAGACGCACACCCACCACTCCCAGTGTGCAAGGGACGTAGAGCAGACCACACAGGAGAGGAAGAGGCCTCTCCTCTCCATCACAGAGCTGCCTTGTAGGAAGGTTCACCATGAATGTACTAGTTAGCATAAGTGCACTAAGACATGTAAACAGGCTGTTTCTAGTTGGCAGCATCTATTTTGATTAACAATTTATTAGGGTTTGGGGGTTACACGTGCCACTGGCAAAGATCCACAGCTGGGTCACTACAGAAGCCCAGCCTTGCCTAACTGGAAGGTAAAGTGCAGAGTAGTTTACACATGAGCAATGATGGAGAGGTGTGCAGAGATCACTGCTCTTTGCAAAGCTGGTCTGTGAAAATTCCAGGTAAGGCAGTTAAATTGTGTGCATGCTGCACACAAAGCTACAAAACAAATTTTACTTACTCTGGGGGAAAGCAACATTTTTCACTAAGGACTTGATGAGCAGTTGTGGGTTGATTTTTCTTTTTCTTTTTTTAAAAGCAGGTTGATGATGAAAAATCTCAGAACAGTGTGACTATCATGAGAATGATTTCTAAAGCAGGAAGCATGACAGCCCCACACCCACAACAGCAGAAGCAGCTGCCACATGCAAGTTGTCAGCCACACACTTCAGGTCTGATCCTGCACTACTTAACGCTCCTTGGAGCTTTGACATTGTCTTCAGTGCAGTGAACTGCACAATGCAGAATTAGCTAAAAGCCAGTACAAGAAAGGAAAACCAACTATGTGGTATTCCCCAAGTCAGAAGCTATTTCACATCCTCATTTCAAAGGAGGAACTGCCCGAACAGAAGTACCAGGACTACCATCACTTACATTCAGGATCTGCAGCACTAAGAAAGGATCCCACCAGTATCAGTAATTAAAACC
Organism: Ceryle rudis; assembly: GCA_033439905.1. Classification (NCBI taxonomy): domain Eukaryota; kingdom Metazoa; phylum Chordata; class Aves; order Coraciiformes; family Cerylidae; genus Ceryle; species Ceryle rudis. The sequence continues at coordinate 11,807 of JAAGNO010010080.1, read as the reverse complement.
ATTTCTAACCTCATCTGAAGTTCCCTGCAATATGACTTCAGTGCCTCCCAGATTCTGAATGCTGGAAGACAAATTTTTCTTCTTGATGCTAAGGAGGGAAAAAAAAAAAAAAGAAAAAAAAAAGAAAAAATATCAGAGCAGGTTGTTTCATTTTTATCTGGAACATTTCCACCTGCCCACCTCCTTTCTGCACAAAGCCTTCCCAAGTTCAGTGGAAGTCCAGGCCTGGCTTTAAGCACAGGCAACAAAGGAAGCTGCTGGGTGTCAGGCAGGTTCCCATAGCCCCTTTGCCTCTGCTACCACAGTGGAAAGCCAACCTCACTGCTGCCAGCTGACAGATCTGGAGCAGGGGCAGCTGACTGTAGTGGTGGAACAGAAGCAGTCATAGCCTCTGTCCCTGCTGTTTCTCAGGGCAAGGAGACAGCAGACCCAGGTTTCTGGGAAGGCATCTGTGGCAGCATGGCCCAGATCAGGGAAGTATTTTGCCTGCATTTGAAAAAGCTTGGAGCAACCCTGCTTTACAAAATGACAGAAACCAACTGGCAGCTGTACCCACTGTCCTTGAGCAAGGCACTGGCTCCCCCACTTGCAGGGGCTAAGAAGATCAGATCCTTTCTTTTGCAGGGGTCAAGGCAGCAAAGCAGCTCTTCCCAGACTAACTCATAGCAGTGCCAGAGCTCCCATAGCCTGTCTCACTGTGAATACAGCAAAAGCAGTGCAGGAGGGGAAAAACAAGGATTTGTAAGGATTGTTCCACTTTGGGCACTGCTACGTGCCATAGACTCCTGGTTACAGGTCAGTGATCCCCACAGCTCCACACGGACAGTCTGGCTGCAGGGAGCTGCCCAACGGCACACCATCTACCTCCAGTGCTACACAGGTTACCTTGTCGCAGGGCTCTAGGTTCTGGTCTGAACCAAGGACCCACTCACTACACAGCATAAAATATGCTAAGATATTTTCAATGCAGAGCGCTTTCAGTGCTGTAAGGAACAGCCCTGCTTTCCACACATTAGCACATTCAAATCTGTACAGCAAGCCTGTCAAACAAAGCAGCTGCTCTCTGGCTCTCCTACACCTCTCCTCCGAGGGAAGAGCTTCAATTACGTGGCGTGTCTGCAGGTTTTTAGAGTTAAAAAGAGCTGCCACCAGATCACATACGTTAACCTTTTGCCTTCCTCCAGGCACTGCGTAAGGAGATCTGATGCACTAGTCTGTTCATTTTCATAGGGTAGCTCAATGAAAAAGGTTGCCCTCTGAGTTTGCATTTCACAGCAGGGGTGTAGGAGTATAAAACCAGAAAGCTACTTAATTACCAATTCCCTACCCCTACATTTTCAGACTGGCAAGGCAAGTTACAGAAAACATTTTGTAGGAGAATATGATCAATCCTAGAAAAAAAATAATTAAAAGTAACTGCAATGTCTTATTTTACTTAATGTTATACAAGAACTCCAAGACATTTACACACTTACAATCTTTAGGCAAACACAACCACAACCCTACAGTCTTCAGAAGGAAGCATGGAACACCGTTCACAAATAACACTCAGGAACATTTGTAGCCCATCTCTGTTGCTGCGTAGATACCACAGTAATAGCCATGCTAAAAGGCCTAATTAACTCCCACTGATTTCAGAGAAGTAACTAAATTAGGGCCAAAACAGGTACATCAACATGTTACCTTAACTTGCTTTTCTCCCAGTCATTCTGGCAACATACCAATTATCACCATGCTCAGATTAGCTCTTCTTTCTAAACAAATACTGGACAGGATAATCTTTTCCCCTAAAAAGATTCTACAGCATAATTAGCAACACGTACTAGACTCTTGTAACCAGTCATCTTTCAGAAAAAATAAATTTAAGGAGCTGTTGGATCAAACCATCAACTCTAATCCACTTGACAGTATATTGAACCTTTAAGCTTCTGTTGAGAGCAGACACACATATGGGTCTGTAATCAGAAATGTCAGACAGGGAGACAGAACAAAGTCTTGTTTTATATGCACCAGAAATATATCAGCGCAAGAAGCGCAGCAGTGTAAAAGAAGATTTCCTGCAAGAATATTTTAGTTACCTTGAGCCCGATTTTTATAATCATCCCTGATAGTTGCAGTAACCAGATCGTAAAGTTAGAGGACTTGTAGAAATGTCACTTCAGGCCCTGAAGCATTTGCCTGAAATGCTTTAACACAAAGAACAAATGAAAGAAAAAAAGATCTAGTTTGGAACTTGAGAAATTATCCCGCTCCAGAGCTAGCAGGATAAAAAAGGAGCCAGAAGGCCTAGCTCAAGTGCCAAAATGTACATCAGTAGTACGGCACAGCTTCTGTGAGATGCAGCTTACATCAGGAAGCTAGTTAGAAAAAGTGCAAATGACACTGAGAGTCAAGGCTGGAAATCGATGTAGGTTAGCTTCACATCGCACACGAAACCTGCTCTCCACCCCACGTTAGTCTGTCTGCTGCAGACTGCTGACATATTGGCTTACATGCTCTTATGGAACTGAGTCATGCTGCTAAAGACTTGAAAATAAACGTTTTTTATAAAGCTCTGCATTCTGCACACAGTACATCCAATTCCATAAAGCTGAGGCTCCTGAAACACACACTCCTGCCAGTGTTGCCCCCAGGATTACCTTTGTGCACCAACTCCTTTCTGCATGCAAAACATACGTTGTGGAACAGCTACATGCACTCAACTTTAAGAAAAGAGTTAAGCCTTTTCTTAAAGGCCTCTTTATTTTAAAATTCCTTCAAAACAAATTAATTTAAACAAATCAGATGCAAAACACCTGCATTTTAAATTAGCATATATTTTACTGTATCAATCACAGCAACTTCATACAGTAAGATACACAAAAATAGAGCATGGTATCACTTCAATTCAACACAGTTTTGTACCACAGTATTCCATGACATATATACACAGGACTTTTCTTTTTTCAAAGCAAGTATAGTCCCTGCTATGTTCACCGTAAAAATTACGTGGCATCACAGTTTTAGTTATTCACTGTAGTGTGAGTAGCCATATGGAAATTGAACTAGTGAACTAGAAGATACACTGTATAGCAGCCAAACAGGCATGACACTTCAGAAGATAAACAAAACCAAAATAACCACCAAAATGAAAACCACCCTTAGACCATATTGTAATAGTAAAATCATTTTTAGATTCTTCACTATATACAGAATATATCTACATTTGCGTCATATTTATATATATATATTTATAAAAAAAAATACAAGATTTTGAAAACCTTAAAATCATTCACCTAAACAATATTCACCCCAACCTTCAGGGTCGGCAAGGCAAGTATATACTTGCCTACAACATTGTGTTCAGTTGCAGCCTCTTGATTCAGAGATTTCCCTGATTGCTAAACCCACACCGTTTACTATGTTTCTTAGTGCAAACTGTACATTAACTTATTGTTCTCAGCCCTCTGTAAGACTCGGGTTTCATCTGATTTCTGTAATACTTTTGACACCCATTTATGGCTAAAATTATTTTAGCTATTTTACAACATTAGCCTATATATTTTCCCCCTCTACCTACCTCAAGCCCTCCCCCCACCCAAAAAAAAAAAAGACGAACGATCATTCATGCATGTTTCTGTCGCGCAGGAATCAATGGACATTTAAGTTTAGAAGCCTACACTCTAACAATGTTTAAAAAAAAAAAACCTAAGTGAATAATTTCAGTGCAAAGTGGACTACATAGTTTACATCTCAGCTAGAGTTCTTTACAGGTATTTTAAACACATTTAATTCTGCACATCAGATTAGGTTGCCTGATACTTTGTTCTAACTAGCTAGTTGGAATAAGGAAGTTAGGATTCTTGTGGGATTCCTTTTAATAAAAAAAAATCTAAAGCCTATTCATAATCAGGTGTTAATTGGGAGTCGAACTGTACAGAGCCTAGCACAGCGGAGTCCTGGCTCTCAGCTAGGGTTCCCATGTGCTACAGTAATGCAGATAAATACTATTACCTGACTCACATCCACAACTGATGGGCTTACTTTAACAGGAGTCACAAATGAGCTCTGATTTTATACCAGGCCAGTGCTTTACTTGCTGGTCTACACTACAGACTTCACAGTGAATTTGGAAGCAAGCATAACATTAATACTTACAATTTCCATAAGCACAAAGGAAAAGTGTGCACTGAGAACAGAAATCCTGCAATTCTTAGACAAGACTCCACTCAGACTAGTGGTAGCCTTATCAGAGGGAAAAAAAAAAAGTGTCAGATTAAAAACCAAAAATTGATCAGAGCCAAGAACATCAGTCTGCCACAGTGACTATAATAAGCTATGAAATACAGTACAAGGAAAAACAAAAAGTCACCTGAATAAAAAACCCAGACAGACTTCATACTTATAATGATTCTACCACTTTTAAGAACAACATATTAAATATTTATTAAAAATAAACTGTTTCCAAATTACCTATTTACAGTACAAAGAACAGTACTTAATACATGTGCAACAGAAAGTGAAGAAAATCAGTACTCATCTGGAAGGATGAAACCCTAGGCATAATTTAGTTGACATGAATACAGGTTCACCTTTGTAAAATACCATATAGTAAAAACCAGTAGGATGATATTGGCAACACCAGAAAAATAAAGCACGTATTGTCCAGATTCAGATTATAAACTGAAATAAACAACTGGGAGATAAGGGGAGAAGGAAGAAACACAAAAACAAAAGGAAGAGATGCTGTGGTGTTCGCATTTTGGAGATCAAGAAATGCAGACACCCATCGAAAGATTAGTCCTTGTTGGCAAAACAAGCCATTCACATATTTCTTGCACATTTTGAAGTCATACCTTATTAAAAACTGGCAGTAGTTCCATTACTCATAGAAAATGAGAATCTTAATTTTTAGACTTTATTTTCAAGCCTTGAGTGGTTTTATTTGGGCAAGGAGGTGACTGCAATGCAATAGGAAGGTGTGATGTCACTTTTCTAAAATACAACAGCTGCCAAGTTTTAAAGAAAAATATGCTCTTCTCCCCACCTAAATTGAAAAGTAATGATCAGTTCGGAGTTACCTAAATTATAGCAGCATGAAATCTAATGTGTCTGCAGCATCTGTGGAGCCACAAAAATCAAGAACTGGCACCTGACATCACTGAACCATGATTCCAGATATTTAGACATGTGATTTTGGTAAGAGGTCAGTGTATTTTCTTATCAGTGGAGTCAGAACATCAGATAGGATAGCCCTTTCCCCTCCCCCTTTCCTTCCCCTCCAAAACAGACTAATCAAGTCTATCTGTAAACTACGTGAGACAGTTGGGACGATTTATAGTTTAACTGATTATTAGGCATGAATCTGTGAAGCTCGCTTTTCCTACAGCAGGGATCGTAATAGTATGCGTTGAGGCAAGTGTCACACGAGACCTTTGAGCAAAACGTGCAAGTGTTTGCAGCTCCAGATCGGTTACAAAAGCCACAGCGCGAGGTGCTTGAAGGTTTGGATTTTGAACTGAATTGAGCAGCTCTCTCTTGACTCTGAGTCTGTGATGTGTACTGAGATTTCTCCCTCAAAGCAGACGCAGGAGACAAGCCATCATTTGGAAGTGGTTTGATTGAATAGGTGCTCTGTTTCACTGCTGGGTATTCCTGCCTGGAGTTGAACAGATTGTCACACTTTTGGCAAACAGGAGTGCCACAGGGTACGCCACAGTTTTGGCACTTGACGGAAGCTGTCTCTTTGGTTAGGTGGGTGCGTTTGTGGTAAACAGGGTTGGCATCATTTTTTAACAGCCATACATCGGGCTTAATAGCTTCTTGTCTTTTAAAATTTAACACACTTCTAGAATCAGGATCAGTGTATAAATCTAAGTCCTCTTGAGCAGAAAAATAGGAGCTGTAAGGGACATTTGTTCTTAGCATGCCATTGTGATGAGAGGAAGTTGGCAAGAATTCATCTGAACACCCATGTGGTGAGCTTGACATTGTCAGAAGAGAAGGTGACGGACGGATAATTTCATCTTTAATGTCATCTTCCGCATCAACTAAAATTGGTTCTTTCCTGAGACTCAGAGAGCTCATCAAAGGTGGTTTCTTACTTTCCCAATAATTATCATATGCATCCACCGATTTGGAAGGTTTGCTCACTTTTGGCTTGAAATAATCTTTAGACGCCCGTTCGCTTGCTGATTTCTGGAGTACCATTCGTGCCATGGAAGTATTTAAGTTTTCTTTGCACTCTGCACGCCGTTTCATGGCTTCTGAGCAGCCTCTGACATCTTCATTACTTTTTTTTCGTTCATTTATGACATCAATCTCTGAATAGCCTTTATCCTTCACTTGCAAGTGAATCTCAAGAAGCTGCTCACATTCCACTTTGGCCAAAAAGAGTTCAAATGAAACCATTTTTACTTGAATGGCATCAACCTGCTCTTTGAGCTTATACATTGTTCCCAGTTCTTGGATATAGCCCATGTAGTTCAAAATCTGCCTTACATCATCTTCAGTTAGAGCAGACTTTACATAATAAACAAAGGGTCCAGTGTAGGTCTAAGGGGGGGGTGGGGTGGAAATAAAAGGAAAACTAGGTTACAAATTCAGTGGTGAACTAGATGTTCAGATAATTCAGTGACATACTATAAAATTAAACAGAATAGTAACGACAGTGAACACATGCAACTCCCATGGCAAGATGAACTCCATTTCTGCATCCCTCCTGTTCAGCAGACGGAAATTCACATGAGGCAAATTCAAAGTAGGACAGTTTTCATTCAAATTGAAATCCTAATTAGCATAATGTCCTCCCTGTTGATTTAAATCACTGTGCTATGCACTGACATTAACTTTTATTCATACCAGGCATGTTTGCATTTACAAGCAAGCCTACCACGAAAGGTAAAAAGGCAGAGATTTCATGTATTGCCCCCGGACATGGGCCAGACAGAGATAACAGGAACTCAGAATTACTGCAGGAGTACCAAAGTCCTCTTCAATGTGGCTTTAAACATACTTGAGATGCACAGTTTTTTGTGTACTATTACTTTGCAGTTTCAAATGTCTGTTTTATTTAATTTTATATTAGGTCAAGAATTAGGTCCTCTAAAAAAGCCTTCAAAAGAAAGATAGACATTTGTGCAAGTTGGAATATCCACGGCATCAGGCATACCAGAGGTATATTCTTAACCCAGTTCAAACTGGCTTTGGATTGCAGGCCAGAGAAGCCTGCTGATAGCATCTTTGTGTAGAACAGGTAAGGGATCCACAGTGCACATCCAAAGTCAGTATCGGCAGTGCATCAAGAGACACCCTTGATGGGTCAGGCAACATTTCAAAGGCCAGAACATAAGCATAATGATGATTATGACTGATGGAGAGATCTCAAAGAAAGGTAATTTCCCCCTCGGGGAAAAAGAGAACCTACAAATGTTCTAATAATGGTCAAATTCCCTGCTAAAGAGTGAAATAGTGTCTTTTTAAGAAAAAAAGAACCAAACAAAAATACCCATCACTAGTGCACACAACCTGCAAGTGACTTTTGACACCTATACCAACAGTGTTTTTGTCAGCTTTCAAGTCTCAAAACTTTTCTTGTATGTCACCTGCAGCATTCATTACTGAAATGCTGCAGCAGTTTTGAAAAAGCATATAAAACCAGGTAAAGATAAAATAGAAAAATCAACAGCAGAGAACTCACTAGATAGACTTGCAGCACCCAAACTGAGCAAAATACAGTTCCTACTTGGAGATCCTGGTGTGGTAAATAATTTGAAAATATATTAAAAACAAAACATCATGAACTGAGAGCTGCCGAGCAGATAAAAGATATTTGGGAAACAATTCCTTCGGAGAAGTTCCTTTACCGTTATCACATAACCTGTGGGAACCGGAGCAAAGCATCCACTTGAAAGCACACACTGGTGGTTAGTACTCTGAGCTCCACTAACAGCTGTTGCAAGACAAAAATCAAACTTTGAGTGAGCTTAAGCACAACTTGACTGCTCACCCTAGTGAAAGAATTTCCAAGTAGACATTAAGAGACTGTAGCAGGGTGGGCGGAACAAAAATTGAAATTAACTCTTCCTTTATTTTATGGTTGCATTATAAATGCAGATAGTACATGTACTACTTCTCTCAGGGTACTCTCGCCAGCACAAACTTCACTTATTTTACATAGAAACAGGAAATTACACAGAAATTTAAAAAGAATACAAGAAATGCATGAAGTGTGTTAAGAGAAAGGAAAACCAAATCACGTTCGCATTATGGCCACACATAAAATGTCTTACCTTAATATTTTTGAACTCTTTTTTCCATGGGTAAAGAAAGAGATTAATGCCAACTGTCTCGAGCATGTTGAATGCATTGTGGAGAGAATGTAAACTCGAGGATTTCACAGATCTCAGGGAGTTTTCCGCCATCTCGTAAAATTTTATCAGCCGGAATCTATAAAAGGGATCAATTTTGGGAAGGCAAAGTAAGGCTGCCGCTGCCACTCGCAAATACTCATCGTTAATAGGACGCTGCTTGTTGTCAGAGGCATTCAGTTTACATTCATGGAACTGTACATACTTCCTAAATAAATCGTCTTTATATTTTGTATCCATTGAAACCAGTTTTTATCTCACACTTAGGCAGCTACCTCCTCTCTTTCATGGTTAGTCGGCAGGAGGATGATTATCTGGCATTAAGAATCTTCGGTAATAGCAACTCTTCTGGAATAAAAATTGAAAACAAAGACAAGTCATCACAGTTGCATAAATTCCAGATGTCCACAGCATCTATCTGCTTCAAAGGAGTCTATAAAATGGTTCACAGAGCAGCAGCTCCCAGAACAGCCTCTTTAGGTTTCTGAAAGAGCGCAAGTCTACAGAAATGCCGTTGTCCTGTTTTTCACTGTCATTCTCTACTCTTCCAGTTATCCACCTAAAACAGCACAGCAAACCCACATCGAGTGAGGCACTGAGCATGTCATACAATAAAGCTGGTGTAGGCTCAGGCCCAGACCATGGGCTCCTTGGCTTAGGGAACCAAGGCAAAAGTAACCCACAGCAAAAACCTGAAACGGGAAGCATGAGGTTTTAGGGTCTCTGCATTTTATTTTGTCCTTCCAGTTTAAAGAAACATTATTTTAATCAGTCACTGGTTTTGGGTTGGTTTTTTGTTTTATCCTGCACAGTGGTATAAAGAGGGAAGAACCCCACAAAGAAGTTTCATTTCGCTCCACTTGGGAAAGTATCTACTTTTTTCTTTTTTTTCCCTCTAGTGGCTCAGGACTGCCCCTAGACTGAGCAGATTAATTAACTCTGTCTTTCTATTTCTCACAACCTAGGCTTTTGACTTCTACTCACATTCCACCCAACAGCACACCCAGGGCATCACTGTGCTGGGAGAGCTCTGCAGCCATCCTACAGAGAACATGCTGCCCTGATTGCTGCGAACTACAGCCACAGTTCCAGCCGAATGTTGGCAGCTGCAAAGAATATTGTAATCTTTTCAGAAAAAAAATAGCCACACCTGCCACTTTTAGCTGCTTTAATAGAACAGAGCAAAATCATTTCTGTTTGTACATCATGTCAGCTTTTGTTTGCAGGGACAGTTGCTTTTAGGTATATACTGTTCTACATTTTCACCTCACTGAGCTCACATACTGCACAGAAAATATGGTGACAAAAGAAGCTTCCTAATGCTACTTTACCAAAAAGCAAGGCAACTAACAGGCCAACAGACTATCTCGACTGCCTGAGGAACTCGTGATCAAAAAGTAGACTAAAGGCATTATTTTTAATGAAAACACAATCCAGCCCTTAGGGACTTCCCCAATGTGACCCAAGGGGAGGAGAGGTGGGAGAGATCAATGCACTGTTTCGGTCATACTTAGTCTGAAGCAGCACTTTAGAAAAGATTTTCCACACAGCATTAATTGCAGCTGTTAGAATAGTGATCAATGCCCCCACACACTCCTGTTGCAAAGAAAATCACTGTTAAGAGCAAAATTAACTGAATCAAAGGAGCAATAACACAAATACATGGGAGGAAAAAAAAAAACCCACCAACAAAACAACAGATAAAACAAAACCAAACCCACAAACCAACACCAAAAGGCCAGGAAAAAGAAGAAAAAAAAAACCAAAAACAAAAAAAAACCCCACCAAACCACCAACAGATAGTATTATTTGATGAAAAGCTGCACTTAAGGACAATACCATGTGGGAAAAGTTAACCAGCAGTTCAATTTCTGCTCAAAGGCACCACTGCACTTGGTTCTTCCACAACCAGAAATTGCACTGATGTCAAGAGACAAGCTGTGAATCACAGGAAATGTGGAGTTCTAAATTAACATCTGAGCATAAGGGACAGGGTAAACCTTTCTCTCTCCCCGAGATCTTTCTTCCTTACGTTGTGCAAAATGAAGTCTGTGGACAAAGACAACAGAATGCATGTTCCTTAGCGAGGAGAGCTCCACTAGAGAATTTCAGAGAAGGATCTTTGGCTGGCACATCAGTAATACAACCCCAGGACAAGGAAGGATCCTGTGCCGACAAGGAGCTGGATTTAGTATTACAGTTCTTTCACCTCTGCTGTTAATAACCCCTAAACAAAAATGCTTGGTTACATGTACAAGGCATCAACATTAAGAAAGTCCCCAAATGAAAGTCCTCCTTCAAGGCCTTACAGACTATGACACTCAAAGCCACTGACAGCTCTGATTTTGACTTGGGGTTTCTACACAAGTCAGAGCTCAAACAGCCAAAAAGCAAAACACAAGACACCAAACGCCCCAGCAAGCCTCCCTCCGCAGAGCTGCTCCTCTGCACACTGAGCTTCCAGAAACAAAACATCCTCGTCCCAGGCAGCCCACCCAGCTCCTAACATCTAACAACCATGGTTACAGGGCTCGATAAAAGCCTCAGTATGGGAGCAGGCACGGATAAATTTAGTTTTAGGAAGCACAGTGGCTGATAGAACAGATACCATTAACAAGGCTGTTTTACTGCAAATTATTGACTGAAACCCTCCAGATTTCACAGAAGTCCATGAATAATAAGTTTTGATAGAGTCTAGTTTCTGCTGGTGAGACAAGAACACATTTCTGTCTATCTCCTGGGTCAGAACCTCAGACAAGGGAGCCGACCACTCTGCCTACCCTGGACTGCCGAGCAGAGCAGAGTCACAGAAAAATCTTAACGGCAGTAAGGGAGAGACACGAGCCAAACACAACCTTCTCCCAGCCCACGCTAAGGAGACGAGAAACGCCAGACTCTCACCAAACGCTTGAGAACGAAGCTATTCCGAACACGAAGGCTACTGAGGAGCAGACAAGCACACGAGGGGGTCGCACTGCTCCGCTGAGCAACGTCAGGCCCTAAGACACGGGATGAGGAGGGAACAACGCAAACCAGCACTCGCTTGGAGCCGTTTCACTCCCGGTTCTCATAGAGACACTTGTTGTACAGACGCGGGGCCGACCGGTGCGATGAGCCGCGGGCACAGCCCCAGGACGCCGCCTTCGCCTCCCCGGCATCAGCGGCCCTTACCGACTACCGAGAGCGGGGCCAGCCCCACAGTGCCCTCCTCCAGCGCTCGTACAGGGGCGCAGCGCCCGCCGCAGCCCACAACCCCGGCCAGCCCGCTGTCCCCTCCCCTCAGCCACCAGGGCTGCGCCGCGGGCCCGCAGCCCGGGCGGGCAGAGCCCCTCCACCCCGCAGGCCGGACCCATCCCTCACCGCTCCGCACCGGGCCGCGCCCGCCGCCCAGGACCTGCCGCCGTTCCGCCGGAAGCGCCCGGTGACCCGGATGAGGACTGCAGACCCCCCCCCCCGGGC
>JAAGNO010010076.1:7011-24703 GCA_033439905.1 Ceryle rudis | reverse complement strand
CCTTTAATACTTGGTTTGCTAAAGGCTATGTTTTTGGTAAACAGTCGGGCCTTGTGTTTGCCTAGTTCCTTTTCCAGTTTTAAATTTTTCTAAGGGGCGCTCTGGGGTGGGGGAAACGGGAGGAGGGGGAGGGGCAGGGGGAAGGGTTTGCATAGTTCTAGCCACAGAAAAATCGTCATCAGTGACCTGGACTTGCTAGCACTGCCCCAGTGCAGATAGATACACTGAGAGAAGAAAAATTTGCAAGTGTGAAGAGCAACAAGGAAAGAAGTTCGTTGAAAAAAACTCTTCAAGTTCAGTCCAAGTTTTCAGTACAGTCCAAGATTTCTCTTTTCTGTTTGATATTTTAGTGGCTTCAGGAATGCCAAAAGATGCAAAAAGTGTATTTAACGCCTGCATACAGCAAAGAATTTTATACATAATAACACATTCGAAGTATCTGAAAGATGAACCAGCAGTTAGGTATGGGTGTTCCTTGGAACCTGGGAAAACTGTTAGTGTTGATCTTGAATTTACCTCTTTGTACTGGTTATTTGCAAGCAGACACACAAACAATGTGCACTGGCCTGGTTGCCTGGTAAACTGCTAGTCTTACTGGCTTAAATTGTCCTTCAGCTGAGGACCAGTCGCCCTCCAGTTGATGCAACATGGCTCACAGTTCATGTGAACTTCTATATACTATTCAGAAGAGCTTACACAGTGTCACTTACCTTGCTCTGGGTCCCTGGGTTTGACAGCAGTTTCTGCCTGGGTAAACACATCCACAACATCTGGCTTCCTCTGGAAAAAGAGATGTCACTATTTTACAGCCTTATTTTCCTGGTTGAAAATGGATTTATCCAGGTAGAACCAACCCCATCCAAACTAAGGAAACAATTATGAACCAATGAACCAAGGCTAAACAAGGGAAAACCAGGAATAATAATGAACAAGAAGGTAGAAAAGGGACAGTGGGAAGAAATCATTGCTTTGACATGGTGCAAATATGTTTTTACCTGCTGGCCCTGCTTCCTTACTGAAACTGGATCTGGCATGCATTTGTATAGCATCAAGAAGCAGTAGCAACACATACACAGCTCTGGCTTTCTCGTGTCCATTTTTTGTCTGTGCATGTTACTATGTTGCTGGCTTTTATAATGATTAATGAATGGCAAAATGAATCTCTTTGCACGAGACCATATAAATAGAGATTAGCAGCATCTAACCTACCACAGGAGAAAAGAAAAAAGATAATATTCAATTACAGACTTATTTTAAAAAGCCAGGAAAGTCTCCTCCGCTTCAGGAAGGAAATAAACAGAAAGTTCTCATCAAATTCACAGCCTCTGAAAAAGACTGAAATTTCTTTCTCAAAAGTATATCTAACTTTTTGTTGTTTTACTCTTGCACTTGATGTAAAAAGATGAGATTTATTCTTTTCAAACAAGCACCTTACAGAATGAAAATTAAACTGGGAGGAAATAGGTGAAAGAAAGACAATACTTCCACTAAGACAATTTGTCTTCTCTTTGCACATTTATTTTTGAAAAAGGCTTCTCATCTGCCTGAGCTAGCATCAGTTATTAGCATCGATAAACAGTAGTGGTTACCTTACTGACTGGTGAACCAACAATTCTGTAGGCATCCAAATCCTTCACCAATCTACCTCTGAACAAAATCTTAGCTTAATAATAATGCCTAGGAATTTTGTAGTCAGTCTCTCTTCTGCACAACTAAACTGTGAGAATTTGAGACAGCTATCAGTAGTCACAAACACTTTTGTGAGCAGGCCTTCTGGGGTCTAGCTCTTGAACAGCCAAGAAAGCCCAGGGATGATTTTTGGTGTTGTTTCCTCAGTTACATGGGATAGGAGGAATGGTTTCTTGATGCTGAGAGGTTTTCTACGTATTGCTCTAGAGCATCTACTTTTGAAACTGGACAGGGCTCAGAAACAGCAATAAAATATGAAACAGATTTTTTTTTTTCCTCCTCCTTAATTCTACACCACCACTTCCCAGTGCAGCATTCCAGTTTTAGGTGAAGGGTTGAGTCATGTCCGCTCCATCAACATTTTCATAGATTTGTTTTCATGCTTCTGCAAACCATATCTCTTTCTGTCACACAAGAAATCAATCACAGTGTTCGGAGAGTTGAAAACACACTGCTCCTCAAAAGAAAGAATTGTATGGCTGGAAAGTAATTATTCTCACAGAGCTGTGCTGGGTGGACAAAGCTAACCAGATCACTTAAGAGTGTGACAAAATACTAAATTGATCTGAGCTGTCTGGAGACAGTTTAAAATTTCTTCTTAGGATGTTCTGTTTTAAGATCTTATTACTGTAACTTCTCAATGACTGTATGTCACGATCATGAGTTACTCTATTTCAATGTGTATTTATTTTCTGTTAATGTTATAACTTAGGAAATTCAAAAGGATGGAAAGGGTACTTGGTTCCATCCCTAAATGTCAACCATGTAAGTGCTTTGACTTTTATTTTCTATTTGCTTTGGTCAGTGTAAATTTCTATGGGTTTTGCTGGTTGGGGGAAGGGGATTTGGGGATGTGCAGTTCTTGGTTATTAATATTTGACTTTGTTAGTGCTATCTGTTTACCGTATGGCTTCTAGAAAAAGATTGGAAATATTAACTGGTGAGTCCTTAAAATGCACAATATGTGGGTGCACTCCATGTGCTTGCACATTCTTTGCACTGCTGCTTCACTTAGCCTGTGAAGTACTATTCAGAGGGTTTGATACTGCCTTTTTTATTATTATTATTCTACTTTGTTTTTACCTAATTACTTCACTATTTTTACTTTTAATATATTTGAATGGTCCGGTTTGAGCGAATACTACATGCATTATACATGCTGGGTTTTTTGCCACATTTCTGAAGTAGACAATACGAATGCCATTTTTAGTCTGTTTACATTCGTAAGGCTCGATCCTGAACATAAATGAGATTTAATACAAATGTCTGGGATTTTATATAAATCCCATCTGTCTTTTGCTTAGAATGAGTTACAAGTCAGCTGCCTCCTGAAACAGAAAGGGTTAAGAAAGCAATAATAGGCCAGGCTTAAGATCCTTTGCAGGGTTCCTTTATTTTGGGACTTCTTTTACCAAAGTCTGAGAGGAACCCAAAGAAAATATCAAATACCCACTGTCATCAAGGGCCTGGTACTAACACTTGGCAGAGTATAAAATTTGTTTTATAGGAAATCACCTTATTTTACAGAAAATTGAAGCTGTGTGAAGGCTTCTTTTTCTTTTCCCCAAACTGCACATGAAAACTTTTGGGGGTTGGAGGTTATAGCATATCGTACTGTGAAAAATTAGTTTATGCTCAAATGCCTTTTGCAGTTACAGAATGATTCCTCTCCTCTTCTTGCATGAAAATCCAAAAGTCAGAGGAAGCTTCTCCTCTGGGATTTTTTCTGAGACCATTTATACTTTCCAAAACTGGATGTAGGTCCCAGTTGATGGAGCAGGACTGTCACTGCCTGGGTGCTGTCCTGCAGCATGTTTTCAAACAAGTAACTTTTCTTGTTTACTCTATCCTTATTTTTCCCTCTAAAAAGTAGCTAAAAAAAAAGAGGGTGTGAATGGCTGTTAGATTCACTGAAATTCCCTGAACTGCTGCTCTGACTTTTATTATTTCTTTGCTGCTAAGAAGGTTACACAGCGTACAGTGCAAGGTGCAATTGTGCTGGCAAGCCACTGGGTGTCAGCAGGAATGTAAGAGCAAGACCCCGACACTGGCTTTCCCCTCTTCATAAAATACATCAATTGACACTACAGTTATAAAAAAGCTGACAAGCAAACACTGGGCAGAACTTTTTCACACTAGAATATGAATAAGCAAGTGGCCTCTGTGTAACTCAGCTCGATCTGAAGAGTAAAACTCCCTTAGTCCTTCCTCATCATCCACTACCTTTGAAAGCCGATTCTCAGCCAGTTTTTAATAGCAGTCTTTGAGCCAATGATTCAGGCAACTAGCAGGATCACTCAACATCAGAGCAAAATCATCATTCAAATGTACGCTGGGACATAAAGTCTTTATAGCACATCTGCTTTTCAAGGAGCAATTCTGAGTTTGATTAAAGTATAACAAAGTTTTGCACAATATTCACTGGATTATTTTGTATGCATTTCAGTAACACCCACCAATCGTACAGCCTTCTCTATTCAACTAGCTGTTATACCAATACAGAATAATCTTTGGTTAATTTGGATCTTAACTCCCCTAAACCTCATAGAATCATCTTTCTTTGGGATCCCACAAAGCCAGTGAAGTAGTTTAGGTCTATATATCTTTCTAAGGTTCATCTGATTGCTGTTGCTGGCACACTGGTCTGACTGTTGTTAGAGACAGAAACTGAGACAGGTATCATACTCCAAATATCAAATTCAAAATGAACTCAAATAGTTTTGAAACATAAGCATTAATAACATCTTGTAGATGTATTATTCTGGGCCCTGGTGTGTCTTCTCTAAATCAGTAATGGAAACAAGAGCATGAAACAAGGAAGAAACATCCACTGACACTTGTGATTTTTCTGAAGGAGGAGATTGCAAAATCACAGAATGGTAGGGGTTGGAAGGGACCTCTGGGGATCATGTAGTCCAACTTCCTTGCTAAAGCAGGTTCACCTAGGGTAGGCTGCACAGAACATGTCCAGACAGGTTTTGAAAGTCTCCAAAGCAGGAGACTCCACAACCTCTCTGGGCAGCCTGTTCCAGTGCCCAGTCATCCTCACAGGAAAGAAGTTTTTCTTTATGTTTAGATGGAACTTTCTGTGTTCCAGTTTGTGACTGTTGCCCTTTGTCCTATCACTGGGCACCACTGAAAAGAGACTGGCCCCATCCTCTTGGCATTCACCCTTTAGATTTATATTGATAAAATCCCCTCTCAGTCTTTTCTCCAGTCTAAACAGCCCCAGGGCTCTCAGCCTTTCCTCTTAAGAGAGATGTTCCAGTCCCCTAATCATCTTTGTAGCCCTCCACTGGACTCTTTCCAGTAATTCTGTCTCTCTTGAACTGGGGAGCCCAGAACTGGACACAGTACTCCAGATCTGGCCTCACTAGGAAAGAGTAGAGGGGGAGGAGAACCTTCCTTGACCTGTTGGTCACACTCTTCTTAATGCAACCCAGGAGACCATTGGCTTTCTTGGGCACAAGATCACACTGCTGGCTCATGGTGAACTTGTTATCTATCAGGACTCCCAGGTCCTTCTCCTTGAAGCTGCTGTCCATCAAGTCAACCCATAACCTGTACTGGTGCATGGGGTTATTTCTCCCCAAGTGCAGGACTCTACACTTGCTCTTGGTTCACCTTCATTAGATTCACCTCCACCTTACCCTCCAAACTGTGCAGATCTTGCTGAATGGCAGCACCGCCTTCTGGTGTGTCAGCCCCTCCTCTCACTTTTGTATCATCAGCAAATTTTCAGAGGATACGCTCCATCCCTTCATTCAGTTCACTGATAAATACGTTTAACAAGACCAGAGCCAGTACTAACACCTGGGGAACACAATGAAGTATACACCAGGAAAATTCTGAATGATGTCTTTTTCCCTAGAGACTTCTAGATTCATTACTGCAAGGTAACACCTGAGGATCAAAACCCTAATTACATAACATCATGAACCTTTGTGGTTTTCTGTGAGAACAGAGAGCACTCAGCTTCTTGCACAATTAGACATTTACCCCCATACATGTTCTCCACGTATTTCTCTATAAAAAAAAATGCAGGGATGCTGTTACAGTGGACTCAGTCAATGACTACTGACAAAATATCCTTCCCCTCAAGAGGCATGGCTTTCAAAGCACTGGCAACCAAGTATTATCTCATGCCTCACTCTGCAGAGTGGCCTGATTTAAATAACTATACTTTATTCATAATGAACAGGAATGCACCGATTTACTCTCTCTTTTCCCTCTCCTCCCCTTTCATTGCCCTTTTAAGGTGCAGAAGGTCATTTTAATTCTACTCAGAATTACTTCTCTAAAAATGTTGGTAATTCTGACAAATCATCACACTTTTCTGTAAAGGCACCCAGTGAGCAACACTATGAAGGTTACAGGAGAGCACTAGCTATAGCTCTGTTGTTTTCATTTGCATACAAATTGTCAGCCAGAAGCAAACATTTTCTAACACTAAGTTATATAAATCCAGCTTTTTGGACTGAATTTTAATTTTCTTTTTATTCACAAGAATTTCTAAAGAAATAACTTTTTTTTTAAGCTGGAGATCTGAACTCACTCAAGTTAATTTCTTTAGATGATAGATATTTCAAAATTGTTTTATAAGTTCTTTATAGTATAGCAGCATTTGAGGACTAACAATCAGAGATTAAGACCTTATTATGCCAGGTGGTCTACAAATGAAGAGAGTCTTTGGGCCAGAATTGCAGAAATAGATTTATGACAAGAAAAATCCCAGACATATGGGAAGACAGCAGGTGGGAAAGTGAGGAAAAAGTGTAAGAAGTGGGTTTTTGCATAACAGACAGTTTATCACCTGTGCTGAAACTGTCAGATGATAAAGTACCACAATGGAGATTTTAGAGGTACTGGCGGAGACAAAGGTTTTACTTGGAAGCTTAACAGATATGTCTGTGAAAGTTCCACTGTTTTTTTTTTTCATCCTGCACAAGAGAAACTCCGAGTTGAATTATTTCCACACCTACCCATGAGCTTCACTTCTATATTTCTAACAAAGATAAACATTAATAGCAATTGTTATGAAATAGCTGATAAAACAACCCAAGTTATAACTTACCTTCTTTCTTCCTCTCCAGTATGCCATTACATTTAAAAAGACTTCACGTCTCACAAATGTTCTTCTGTGTTCCCCATGAAATAAGATGTGTCTGGCTCCTAAACCACCTGACACCCATTGTGGTGATAGACTGAAATCACCTGGGGCTGCCTACACCTTTTGTTAGGGGATCAGTAATACTTTGTTTCTATGTAAAGCAGCAGGCTGTGGCTCCTGCTGAAGCTGGAAACCAAGAGCTTCTGCCTGGGGATAGAGGCAGTAGATATGAGGGTCTTTTGGCAGGAGGCTGGTTGGAGGGTTAGATGTTGACTATGTATTTTGAAAGGTAATAGTATTTTGTTACAGCTATTTTTCCCCAGTAAAAGCTAGTTATCCATAAAGAAACTAAACAAAATGGTATTATTATACAAATGAGTTTTAAAATATTTATCAATGTTAAGCCTGTGCCAAACAAAGGCCAGCAAAGTTTAATGTTGTATTGTATACTTGTAGAAGTAATTCCAATAAAAATATCAGAGAAATACTAATTTAAGTGCTTTTTAAAAGCTTGCAGCATTTTGACATTGTACATTTTATTTTCTTTGCTCTTGGACTGTGAAAGATTAGGCACACCTGCACTGAACAGATAAAAGTTTGCTTGGAGAGATTTTATTGTGGTTCTTTTTTTTTATATATATTTGTTCTTCTTTCCTTCCCGAATAAAGACTAGGGATGAGATTCTCACCTGGCATAAACTGGAAGAACTCTCTGGTTAGGGAAGACTGCTGTATTAGTCTACAAACATTCACAACAAGGCCTAGAAATCTGGTAGCTGCTGAAATCCTGGATCTGTTGGAACTTTCTCAGCACTGTAGGCATATATGCACACTATCTAATTTTCCCACCCTTTGAGGTAACCATGTTATTTCAACTTGACTATTGCTGCCATCCTGCTCACCTAATTAGTTAATTTTTTTTACGATATTTGTAAAGTTTGCCCCAATGCTCCCAAAGACTTTCCCTTTCTGTGGTATACTTAAATTCTGTGTCTATCTAAACAGGCCAGGATGACTAGATTTAAAGAGCAAGTTCTCTTCTGTTTGATGGCCTACTGAGCTTAACAATTGCAAATTACTCACTTGTCCTGGTTTGAGTGAGAACAGAACTAATTCTGTTCAGTGATTTTACTTTTCAGCTTCTTCTAACTAACTGCGCTTTCTGAAGTTAAGGGCAGATTTTCCCAGGCAGTGTCTGCTGCTGGCAGTGATAACACCCCATGTTTAGAGTTACTACCAATGTCTCAATGGCTGGGGTGCGGAGTAAGGCCACTGCTGGATCTTGTGTTGTACCACCTTGGGGATGCAGAAAGTAAAAGGCCACACCTGCAGGGAGAATCGGCCAGGACAGGTGACCCTAAACTGACCAACGAGGGTCTCCATCCCATAATGTCATATTCAGTATAAAGCTGAGGGATCACAAGAGTCTTGGCCTGCTTTGCTTGGCTCAGGTCCTCTTCAGGTTTCTTCCTCAGCCAGCATTCTAGTTGGACTTCTGCCTTTGATCCTGATTCGTGTGTTCCTGAATCCAGTACCAGAATCCAGCTCGTGAACACAGGCCCAGTCTGGGACTTCCCCAGTGCCAGCTCCACAGCATCAGTGGTGACAGTGATGTAATTGCCATTGGGGGCAGGGTGAAGGTGGGTCCGATAGTGGTTTTGTATGTATTCCATTTATTAATATTATTACTTTATTTTTCATTAAAGCTGTTCTAGCTTCCTTTTCTAATTGCTGAGTCTCTCTCCCATATTCCCTTTCTATTCCCCTTTGGGCAGGGAGGAGGGTTAACAGAGATCGTCATTTATAGGTCTATCAGGCTGCCCTGACCCTAAACCACGACATCACGGTACAAAATGTGTGTGCATGCATGCATGAGTGTGTCTGCATGTATGTAAAATCCAGGTCCTAATTTACAACAATATGTAACCTGAACATGCTCATTGGCTGACCTTGTGACAATGTTAGCATTCAAAAGCTAGGAGAAACCATTCATTAAAATAGCCTTCTTACAGATTGCCCTGAAAAGCTTCTTTAACCCAAAGATTGTCAGCTCTCAGATGAGCGCCAGCAGAGCCCTCTCTTCATAGACATCATGTAAGTAGCTGATCAAGTTTTCAAAATCTAAGGGTACCACAGAGATTTCACTTTGTGGAAGATGTTGTTCTGCAACTTTAAAAGTGATCCATTTAAGTAGTGGTAAAGGTATCAATTGCTGACATCTAGATCTGATATAGCCACTTATAATCCTTTTATATTCACTGGAGTGATTTTAGGATGCAAGGATTGGAAATGTCTAAAACAAGCCAGATGAGTTATGAGCTAAATGTGCCTATTCCTCTTTATCAAGCAGAAAGGGCACTGAGGATGCCTGGCTGAGGTGTAAAAATTTATGCTGTGGCCATCTTAGTCTAGGTGAGGTGAATCTAATGCTTACTGTCTTAAATAAACTTCTCATTGAACAAGTGTCCTTAACGTTGAGCATGAGCAAACTCAGAACTCTGAATAGCATCTGTGTTTGCTCAACTTTTCATTTCAAACTGAGCACTCCAGTGTATCATCAGCTGAACAGAAGAAAAGATTGGCTCTGCATAGGAGTATGTTTTGTGGAAACATGGTAGTATACTTGATAAACAGAAATCTTAACTGATGAAATGAAAAAAAAATGAATAGATTCAAGTTGCTATTCTTATGACATCATACGACATGAAGAGGCCTTTTTCTTCTTAGATATTACAGGGCCTGGAAGGAAACATATCCACTGTATCCACACAATGTGTCAAGGAATTGCACAGACCTATCCTTTAAATCTCATTCAAGCAGCCCAGGAGAGAGGTCTTGTGGAGCTATGAACAGACTCATGCTTAAGTAAAAACCGCAAGGCAAAAGTGCCTCTGGGTGGTATGGACCTAGGCATTTCTAGATATGGGAAGTGGAAAACTGCTACAAAATCAGAAAGACTGCAGTACTGCAGCTGCTGTGCAAGGAACAACAGGAATTCAGATCTTTTGACTGGGACACAACTCTCCAAGAGTACTACGAGTATGCACACATCAGCCTGTGAAAAGTATGACACAAATACCTGGCTGGAAGAGTGAAATGGCATGTATTCCTAGCTATGAAGATGTAAAGGGAGAGGGGAGGAGAAGGTCACTATGTAGTAAAAGACAAACATATCTGATGCATGCAATCAAGCAGGGTCTGTAAATTAATTTTCAGCTCTAAAAATTGACTATCTCCTGGGGAAATTCTATTATCGAAAAACAAGATATATTCCAATTAGGAAAGAGGTCATATAGAGGGCAGGATAGGAAAAAAAAAAAAGGATGAAGACAAAAAAAACCCCAACTTTACACATTAGAGCTCTAAAGGTATGACCGTCACTAAATGGGACAAAGGGGAGGAGGCTCATAGGAACCTTAATTTGGAATGCCCTTGATTTCTGTCATTTTAAGTTAAAGCCTGCATATTTTAACACAGTGGTGCCTTACAGGATTCCAGCACATTGTGTGTACTGCTACCTGCTGTGGATCTGGACCTTGGATCACTGCTCTGTCTCTCAGCATGACATGAAACACTAAGGGGTACATTTTCAAAGCAGTAAGTGGGGATTTCACTGCATGATTCCCACTGAAGTCAATGTAAGATATGTAGCTGAAGCCCTGTGGAATGATTTAAATATTTCCTATATCACTTCTTAGAATTGCCAAAAACATTTCTGGTATCTAACAGGGTATTGGAAGTTTCCAGGGACTGCTATTCGACTTCAAAGCCTTTACCTTGTAAATTTTGGGCTTCAGTAAGTTTTTGGAAGTAACAAAATATTCTTGCCATATGTCTTCTGTAGATGTTGTCAGCTGACCAGCTTATTCTAAAATCTTTTAATTGTTAATGCTTCACTGTTTTGCTTAACAAAAACTACACAAATATTGCACACTTTTATACTAGCTTGCCTGTCTAGTTTGTTTTGTAAGATTATATAGTATTTTTGATCACAGAATGGTACTCAAAATTGTGTGCTAACCTTGAGTTTTGCTAAATTTCTACAAGGGGGTATTATTATTTTTCAAGTAGTTGTCCAATCTGAACACATACTTTTTAGATTTTTAGAACATAATGACTTCTTTTTTTCCCCATTGAGAGTCAGGTAGTAGTGTGTGGAAAAAAAAAGAAAAAAAATACAATCCATCAACTTAGTGAGAAACTAACATAAGCTCTCAGAAAAGGTAAAAATATTAGCAGGTAAGGGCAAAGCAGGAGGCTAAGGGTTTGCACAGGCAGGAAAAATAATTTTAATATATCTCACTGATACTAAGTTGAAGATGTTAATATGCTCAGATAATGAGAACTAGAGGATCACTGTAGCAGACTCTGGAGAGAGCTGGTACATGGAGAGAACATTAATGTAAACCATCATTTTTATACATAAAATAATAAATGTACAACCTGCATTGAATATGGGTAACATGCTGAGTAATCTGAGCAGCTACCTTCTGAAAGATTTGAACAGAAGAACAATGTAGCTTTCGATAGAATTGTGAAGCCATACTGTAGACAAGGTAGTGGCAAACAATTAAGACTGTAGTGGTTTGTTCTGAAAAGGAATGCTTTAAGTTGCTTTAGTTTCATGTTTTCACTGGTAAACACATCATTAAAAAAAAAAGAAGAGCAAAACACTAGAAAAGTTTGATGACAAATTTGGGAGAAATGAGCAGTATGGAGCAAGATTAGAAACACGTCTAGAAAAAAAAAATGACCAAACAAGTAGAAGCACAAGGTTTTAGAAGCCAGAACAAACAATTTCGCTGTATTCTCTCTGCTGAACAAGAAAAAGAGAAGGAAGAGTGATTGTGAACCACAAATGCAATACAGCAATAGGACAGGGAAATATAGACATGGGATATTGTAGTGAGGAGACAGTGCTCTGTTTGGAAAATAAGGGTTGCTCAACTTGCTTCCTTGCAAATGCAAAATCCTTTGTACCCTGGGCCTCCTAAGATAAGAACAGGAGAGGGGATGTTGAGACACCAAAAGGCAAAATAATTAGTGATTGTCTCTGGAGCCTTAGCTCAACTTGCAGGGCCTGTAGAAAGAACTCATTGTTAACAAGAGGGGCTACCAGACAGGCCAGACCATACCAGTTCTGCGATTAGAAGCCTGCATTTTGAAGTCAGCATTTTGATCCAAAGGTGAAAAGTACACCATGAGGAAGACTGGGAGCCTTCCTCCCGAAGACCCCTGCGCACAACCACCAGACAGCAGTGCGCAAGAGCCAATGGGAGGAGGCCTATGATAATGAGTTCCCAGAACTGATTACAATAATCCAACCCCATATAATGAATATGTAGCAAACTCTATTGAATATGCATGATTTAGTGTAATAAATACCTGCTTGCAGGACAATTTGGTGTGCAAGTTAGGAGGAACGATCCCCCTTGCACCCAGCGCTGTAATAAACATACGTGCTTTATAACCTTTCACGGGTTGTAGAGTTTGTTTCCGCACGTCAATATAATATGCATTTGAGCTGGAGAAGTGACTAACAATACTGTACAAGTGTACAATTCCTGCTGAGACCTGAAATGTTCTATATAATTCAGGTCATTCTTGCAAAAGAAATGTGAATGCAAGTTGGAACCGATATAGCACAGCCCTAGTAGGTGGGTCAGGAGAAGGGAGGCCCTACTTCATAAGAGAAAAATTAAAAATACTCCGAGAAGCTGTGTGTCTGCACTTCAAGCTGCTTTTTATCCCAGCAGCCTCAACTTAATACAGCGCTGGAAGCAGCTAGTGTGTCCTTGCATGAGGGAGAGTGTATGAGGCTGAGCACTACACCACTACAGTTGGATACTTCTCAACTAGCTTGACATGTTGAGGACACAAATTGCCTAAAATCTTGAACTTGACTTGTCTAACACAAAGGATTTAAATATTTTTATCGATACAGCGAAAGGATGACTGCCAAAGAGCTAGATGAGGCAAAGTTCTTAAACTTCAGAGTATTCTGGCCAGAGGGAAAAAAAAAAGGTCACATTAAATGTGCCTGGAAAAACTTCAGCTGAAAAATTACAAGAATCTTTCTAACCACTGGTAGGAATTGCTTAAAATGTTTCCAGTGAAACCAGTGGAGAACAACTAACTAATTCTATGATAAAATTTGACAAGCTTAAGAAATGGTGTACCTAATCCCAAAAGACTTTGGGAGATCTCCGAAAAAGATGCTATGAACATATACCTGGTGAACAAGGCAGTTCTACACAGCTGTAAGAAAACTAAATCTTTTTTCTCCAATTTAAATTAATTTTATTTTATATTGCCCTTAGCTTTTGTTAAAAACAAACAAACCAAACCTATGAAAAGTAAAAGTCCTTTTTAGTTTTATTTCTTAGATCAAAATTACTGGTGTTTTCAGCAAATCTGCATTTGAACAATGGAAGATATTCCACCAAGAGTGTTGACAAGCTCTGGTTTCCTGTCTGTAGATGTAATGCTAATTCTTACAGCTATTTTGAAATAAATATACTGAAGGAAGTAATGGGAAAAAGCAGTGGTGTGCAGCAGATGCGAAGTCTACCCTTGCAGTCTCTGCAGCAAAGAAAAATCTTATAAATAGGGTCAATTCTTACACGTTGTAATTGCAAAACAGCCTGTTACCCTTATTCAGTGAAGGAAGGAATGATTCCTGATAAAAGCATGGAATAAGGGGCAGATTCAGTAGCAGCAGAAAGCAGACACCTAGTCACTCTACTATGTATCTGTCTGGCAGGATCTGTCCCCGGACTCATTCTCTGAGCATGCCTGCTAGATTGGCTCCATTCTTCTGTTAAATGGGTTCACTGATTAGGCCATTCATATGGGAAATGTGGGTTCAATTCTTTTCTTCCTCTGAGCATAAACAAACCTGCATCTTCCAGAGGAAAACTCCGACCATTATGCTAACAGAGATTCGGGAATGACGATCTCTCTCATTCCTCCTTGTTGAAGCTTTGCATGGACTAATAAACATACATTAGGCCATAGTGTGTGAACACGACTTTGTAGCCAACGGTTAGCAGACTCACACAAGTCTATGCAGGTGTATAGATTTGTAGATATACTGTGGTGTTTACCAGATCAGTGACTAGCCCTCAGGTTTCCCTGTTTCCCAATAGCTCCCATTGTCAATAGTGAAGAGTCATACTAATCCTTGCTTTTTCTCCACACAGGTTCTGTTACTTCTAGCTCTTATATGCAACATGCAGTGAGACTGAGGGACCAGTGAGAGAATCACCCAGGAACGTACTTTAAACTGCCAGCTTCATAGTTGCAAGTTCAAAACCTTTTTTAACAAAACAGGAAAACAGATTAAGATCTTCTTAAGTCCTCTGGGTGTTTTTCAGTGTGATAAAAATGAAGGGGTAGAAGTGGCTTTTCCTTCAACATGTGGAGAGGTGAGATGTATACCACCATCAAACTCAAGATTTAAGGTGGATCAAGGCTTGGAAAAGCACCAGGGTTTAAGACATAGTATGTGTCCACAGCAGTTTGTAGAGGTGAGTTTGGATGACACAGATTTCTTTACATTTATATATACTTTTCTGGACCAAGTTTTAAGACCCTGTTGTCCCCATTTTAATCAGCCTTCAATCCAGTTGGGCTTGTACGTTCTCCTAGTGACAGGTATTTAAGACTGGGGGTGCTGGAAACAACAAGCATTGTGATCTGTTGTGAATTTAGTCCTAAATGAGGGCTGTAGATCTAGTCCTGGACATGTACACTCTTTTGAAAATGTTGTTCTAAGAGACTAAATAATAATTCAGTAATTATAATTTAACTACTGTATTGTGAAAAATGGCAGAGCAGATGAAGAAATACTCACACAAAGCCAATGCATTCATCTCAAAAGCTACATTTACCTCATAATGCAGTTCAAAATTAATTTATGCTCATATTTGCACCGTAGAGTAATAATAAATGTCACAAAGTTTTGTGGGTTTTTTATAAAGAATCAATCTCACTATATTTTGTAAAAAGCCAGGAAGTTCCAAGAATGTGAGGCCTTACAAAAATATTGTGTCTGTTATTAAATATTTGCTGAGAAATGGTGAAGAAATCATTGGGTTTTATGCCAGTTTTATGGGATATGTGGATGGGTAAAATGTAACTTAGTGAGCTTTTACTGTATTGCTTACTGATTCCAGGCATATAATTTACAGGATCGGAAGATAGATTTACATACATTTGTCTTATTACATAAACCAAAGAGAGATTTCTTGTAGATATCAAACAAAACCTGTTTGAAATATATTCCTATGGCTGCCAAAGGGGGGTTGTAACATGTTGCTAGATTACACTTGTTAGTGGTAAACAAAATTCAAGAAAACCAAAACAAATGTGTGGAAAAGAAACTGGAAGGTATGTTCTCTTGGTAACGACTACATTTTACCATTTTGTGAACTTGTTGATAGAATTTTTCCAAGCAGCAGGTTCAGGGAGACCTGCACTAACAATCCTCTCTGACTTGTAACATGACCAAAACACTTTCTCAAATCAAGACAGATGGCCCGAGATTTAAACTTGTTAAAGGAAAGAAGATGCAGGAGTACAGTGTATCTTTGCTGTAGCAGTACTGCAGGAAAAATATTTGACAGTGGGCAGAGTATCTTTTTCTCCCTCAGCTTTGTAAGGCATAGCTGTAGGCCATCTCTCCATGACATATTACCTTCTGGCATAAAGACAATAACATGTAAGGTTTCAAAGAGACATCATGATCTCATTCCCTGAATTTAAAGAAGGGGAGAGAGCAAACCCTCAGACTGGAAAGAGGAAAAATGAACAGGAGTTTTTAACAGCGACTGTAGGGTTTTTTTATACAGTGAAGTAAGAAGCTGGAGCTACCCACAAATCACACCACTTGAAGAGACATGGGGTTTGTCACAGCTGATCAGACAACTATTCTAACTTCTGCCTCCAGCTGTGGCTGATACCTGATGTTATCAAGGGGTGGGTAGGGAACCCATAATATATTTAAGTCAGCTGAATAGAGGAAAACAATCAAACCTGACTATTTTACAGCCCAGAGCATGAGGCCAAACTTCCCTTATTTATCTGAGCTGCCAGACTTATATCAGCTGAGTACAAGATGACATTTTTTGTACATTCAACCCTTCCTGTTGAAGTCAGTGGGAATGTTGATTGCACATGAACTGTAGCGATCATAAAATTAGTCAGACTTATTAAAAATCCACTCACAGCATTTAAAACTCCATGACCATCTGTTGGAATACATTCCACAGTCCAATTGGGGAAAACTGAATTTAAAAAAAAAACACACAAAACCAAATACCACTACCAACAAATATCCATTCCTTACTGATTCTAGTTGGACAAGTGAAGTTTTTAAGCTTCCCCTAAGTCCAGGAGGTATGAATAGCAAGCAGAATGAAAGAATACAGAGCAGGAGACAGAAGAAGAGTCTGATGGACTAAATTGCTGTTTGAAGAACATTTCTTTCAGCAACAGGTCAGCATAAATAGCCTTTGAATCATCATGTCTCTCACCATTACCACATGCTGTCCCTCTTAAATTCTCATGCAACTGTTTGGGGTTGTTTGTTATTTATATTATTGTTATTTATATTATTGATTTATTTATAACCTAATGAGTTCCTTGACCCGGTTCAGAAGTAGCCACTCAAACACAGAGCAGAAGGGAAAGCATAGGGATGGGATTAAATGGCCTGAGGGCCTGTGAAGGTTTTGTGACCTAAATCTCTGTAAGAAGCTTAAGAATTTAGATTCTTATAGTGCTTTTGAATGGTCAAAATGTAGTTCAGACTATGCATTTATTTTTGGTTGTTTGGCAAACAGCTGTGTGGACAAATTGCAGTATATGCTACTCTCGCACACTGGTTGTTACAGAGCCTTTCTGGGCTGCTTCTGTATAGTGGGACCAGTCAGTCTGAGTATGGGGTGCATACTGGTGGTATGGAAGTGCCAGTCACCTGTTTTGTTAGTATATTAGTTGTTCCATTTACTATGTGTAATTATTTGATTCAATTTTTTTTTTTTTTTTGTAAATGAAGTTTTTTATAAAATATAGAACAAAAAGAGCTTACCTATGTGGCTGCAAGAGGCTAGCTCTATGAATGTATTGCCACTTGTGTTAGCATCTGGGATACTTCTGTTTCCTGAGGAGGTTCCTATAAAAGAAATGTGTATATAACCTGAAGACTCCTAAATAAACCAGTACAAGGCATCACATGCACCAGCAAGGTGAATTGATTATCTTTCTACATAAGAATAATTACAATATAATTACATAAGAATCCTTACAATAGTGTCTAAGCTTGGTTAACACAGAGTACAGGGATTTCTTCTAAACCAATCTACATGTGCTATTACACGTTGAAACATGGTACTTGTCATTTTAGAAATTTGTATGCCCGAAAGCTCTGATTCCTGAGCATGTCAAAAGCTCTAATTAAAATATTTATCCTTACAACACCTATATAAGCCAGGAAGGTATGGTCATGGGTGTAATACAGATGGGGAAGTGAGGTAGGTAAAATTATCTCCAGTAAAAAAGTTTGTTCTGCCTAGGTAGAAAGTAAATGCTCAAATTCATAAATCCTCTGCATATTCCAGTTTGGTGTATGAGAAACAGTAGGAAGATGTGTTTTGATTAATATCTTTATTAATTGGAATAATTTTTACTTAGAATACTAAGGGAGACTCTGCTTCTGGTAAGGGTCATACCCTAGAGACAGGAGAGATACCACAGTTTTAATCTTCATGCCCAACAATCTTCTCAGTTTATTCAAGTGATTATTTTGTGCAAAATAAACACTCACTAGAATGAACAAAGGGTTCCTCAATTTATTAAATACTATAGAAAAAAAAAAATAGAAATTAAATTA